>LPNX010455021.1:247815-290129 GCA_001517045.1 Pseudotsuga menziesii | reverse complement strand
CCCACTGCAACATCACTACTCCCCCTTTCGAGGAAGGTCTTTCCGAACAACACCAAGCTTGTCTCAAAAGTGTTCGAACTCTACTCGAGGCAGAGGCTTCGTTAGTACATCATCATCCAAATCATCATCATCTACATCTTCAGTAGGTGAATACTGAACTATCACCATCTGTATCTCCAGTTTGTGAATACTAAAAGCATCATCATCTATATCTTCAGTATAGAAATACTGAAAGCATCATCATCTCTATATTCATTATAGAAATACGGAATCACCATCATCTGTATCTACAGTATGTAAATACTAAAATATCATCTATATCTTCAGTATGGGAATACTGAAATCATCATCTTCTATATATTCAGTATATAAATACTGAATCACCATCATCTGCATCTACAGTATCATCATCTGCATCTTATCTTGTATGTATAAATACCGGATTTCTACATGTTACATCGGAACACAGGGTTCTTTGTCATCACAACTATGGTTATCACATAGAATCATTGTAGTGTCCATCTTCAGGTCAAAGAGACATGATATTAGCTTCTGAATCCATATGGCTTCACAACTTAGTAGAGCAATCTGCTATGTATTCTGCTTCAACTGTGCTAAGAGAAACCCTAGACTGTTTCCTGCTAAACCATGAACTCATAGCAGAACTCAAACAAAAGCATATACCTGATGTGGTTTTCCTATCTGAGATACTTCCAGCCCAATCTGCATCTGTGTAGCCATACAATATATACTCATGGCTACCATCATAGTATAGACCAAAGTCTACACTCCCTTTTAAATATCTCATCACATGTTTTGCAGCTACTAGGTGAACCCGTCTTGGTTGAACAAGATATTGACAAAAGGTGTTCACAGCAAAACAAATGTCTGGTCTGGTATTTGTTAAGTACATTAATGACCCAATGATCTGTCTATAGTGAGTCACATCCACTAACTCTAATGAGTCATCAGCTAACAGCTTCAGGTTGGAGTCCATGGGTGTGGCCATGACTTTGCATTCCAACATATTAAATCTCTTCAATATCTATACCACATACTTTCCCTGGTTGAGAAAGATTCCTTCTGGACTTTGCCATACTTCCATACTTAGGAAATAATGCATTAACCCAAGGTATTTCATCTCAAATTCTTCTGCTAGTTTCTTCTTTCTTTCCATGATCTGTTTCTCATTCCTTGTCAAGAATAAGTCATCCATATATAGTAATAGAATGATAGGTGCATCTTATACAACCTTGTAGGAAAGGTTAGGATCGAATTTACTCTTGGCAAAGCCCATGCTCATTAGGAAACTATCTATTCTTCCATACCAATCTTTGGGAGCTTGCTTCAGGCCATAGAGGGCCTTCTTCAACTTGCATACTTGATTCCATCTGTCTTCAACTTCAAATCCTTGTGACTATTCAATGTAAAACTCTTCCTCAATCATACCATTAAGGAATGCTTGTCTTTACTTCATCATGGAAGAAACTACCATGATATTTTTGAAGGAAGTGTACCTTGCTTCCTGGAGTACGTGTCTCTTCAGAATTAATTCCCTCTTTCTGATAGAAACCTCTAGCCACAACTCTTACCTTATTTCTATCAGTAACATATCTTATCTTGCAAATCCATTTGGAAGATACCACATTCTTGCTTTCTGGTTTGAGTACTATATCCCAAACATCATTCTAGTATCATAACATCTTCTATGAGTTTGTCTTCTCAGGTCATCAACATATCCTAGTCTTCTACATTCAACCTTGAAGGTTGGAACCCACTTTACTCTTGGTAAAGTCTTGATCCATCACAAAGCTATCCATCATGTCGTACCATGTCAAACTCAGATATAATTTTTTGTAGTCACTCCCCCTGAAGTGGAGTATCATATTCCCTCTTCATTCTGTACAGGTGGTTCTATGCTTGATATATACTAGTCAATAGAGTATGTCATGTCATATTCTATTCTTTCTGAGGAGAATCACGAACCTTGCTTTGTACACTTGTTCCATCATATCGTATACATCATTCCCCATGATCAACTGTTATTCTTTGATCATAGCTTCTTTCATAGCATTCTTTTCTTCATCTTGAGTTATCTCTTGTACCCATGGTGGTATTCATCCTTCAGGGTGGATCTACCACTCTTTGAAGCTCTTTCTTCCGTCATGGAGTCTCTGACCCTGGGAGCTTCAGATTCATGTTTATTGGAGTGAATCTTGAATTGTCATCACTTGTTCTTCGGAACAAATATCA
The DNA here is from genome assembly GCA_001517045.1 of Pseudotsuga menziesii. Classification (NCBI taxonomy): domain Eukaryota; kingdom Viridiplantae; phylum Streptophyta; class Pinopsida; order Pinales; family Pinaceae; genus Pseudotsuga; species Pseudotsuga menziesii. The sequence goes on along the minus strand of LPNX010455021.1, from coordinate 287,876 downwards.
TCCTTCTTTTCTTGTAGGAGGTTGTTCATGACCTTTCCTACAATTCAAATGCACCATTGCATGGTTAGAAATATTTCATATAACAAAAAATTCTTATGCATCATGCAACTGTTTAGTTAATACAACATTCATCCATATCTCACATAAAATTTCTAGATGCCTTCCATCTCCACCATGACATTATTGAGATTGTGTACTAATCCAATATGTCGGCAAAGAGGTTTGATAAGTAGCAATGGAGAGTTGTATAGCACCATGAGCTACTTACCCATCACATGCACATTAGTAGTATACAATCATTAATGCAAACAATCTATCATGCATAACACATCAACTAAATATAATCAAATGTATAACAAAACAATATCATGAAATGACAATTGAATATTTATCTTTATTTGTTTCATGGGTATACTCCTTCTTGAGTCTTTAGCTTCATCGTCTTCTTCATTCATGATAGCATCGTTTCTTATCCAAATTCTGAGGTGGATAAGAAGTTCTTCAATATTTGAGATCTTCATATACCTCATTGATTGAGGGATCTTCTTTGGAATATGAGAGCTTGATCTTCAGAGACGAGCTTCTTATTCTTCCAAAAGTCTGCTGAAAGTAATCACTTCCCTCTGGAACACATTCCTTGAATGAATGAATTCCATGATCCCAGGAGGCCATTCAAGGTGGCCATCACCACTTCTTCATTCTTCACTTCTTCTTTCCCCGCTTGAAGTTGTTCTTTGATTTGAGATATCCTTATGACTGCATGGTCTCTGCATTCTGGATCTTCACATTCTTCAGCTGATTTTCTAAGGTCATATTCCGATCTATGTTCTTCCCTTCAAATAGCTTAGTCAAGGAATCAAACCTCATCGATGTATTTAGGGAAGACACTTGTAGTACAATTTGATTCGTGACTGAATCATCAATGATCTTATGGGCTTTCACCAAGTTCTTCTTGTGAAAGGCTTCTAGCCTCATCTCCCTCTGAAACTGGAACCTCTATGCTCATGTAGGTGTCCAATCCATTTTCTTCAGAAAGATCATATAATTCTAGTCTTGGAAGTTGTAAATTTCACCAAGCTTATCATCAAGCTGATGTGATAGATCACTTTGAAATGGAGCTGTCCAATGTACTCCATTTCTGAAAATAGTGGAGGGAAGCTCCTGGAATAGGAAGCCCTAATTTTCCAATTTCTTCTGCAGAAATTCCTGTTACTATTTCTATGATATCTATGACATTTCTACTCCTCTATGTCTGAAATTTTGTACTGAGATAACCTCACATGTCCTTGATCCAAAAAAATAGGTTTCATCAGAATTGGTTTCACCATTTGGGATTTATGATCCTTTTCCCAAGGTGACATGTTACAGGACTGTTCAGAATAGTGAAGTTGTACGGCATGCCACATGTCAATGGATCATCTTCTAAGTCTGATATTCAGACCACCAAAATTAAAGTCTATGCCCTTTCTGGAACATCTTTATGAATTCTATTTGGACCTCTGTAGCCCAAGATATTGCAATTCTCCCTAGGTGTCCTATTTAGGGATGAATTCTAGAAGAGGATGGAACCCTAACTTGGAGAGAACATATCTCTTGGAATACAGTGAATATGAGGATGATTTTTGGAAAAATCGTTCATCAAGATTTTATCTTCAGCCCCTGCAATTTTCAGCTCTTAATCCTTCGCCAATCTCATAATATAGCGAATGTACCAAAACGTAGTAGTTTTAGTATTTAGGGTTTTTCTAGCTCGGGGTCAAACTAGGGTTTGGCTTTCCCAGAGTTTCACCCAACCAAATTTCTTGATCCAGGTCTCTAAACTTCGGTTTTGATGAGGAGAAAAATCCTATGTTGGTCTCACTCAAAAATTCCTCTTCTATAGAAAGCCCTAATTTCCACATCGAAAACTGAAAATGCTTGGAATCGAATTCCGCTTCGACAGAAAGATGCGCCCTTCAATGGAGAGTCATCCTAGCATACTTTTGCTGATGGATTGTGGAGAGAGACCCAAAAAGTAAGAATCCCTAGCTTCTATAGCTACACAATGTCTTCTTCTTAGGTTAGCTCTGATACCATGTTAAATTTTCATATGCTTAGCAAAGACATCAGTATTTCATTTCATTTTCATGACAAAAGCATATAAACAGGATCACTGAAAGATAGACAAGCACAACCATAAAAAAGGAACACAAAGATTTATCCTGGGAAAACCCTAAAGGGAAAAACCCAGCAAAAGCTTCCTCAATATAGATGCCCCAAAAAGATAAAAGATAAAACCAGTAAGGAGATCAAAGCCTGATCCTCCTCCTTCTCCAGCTACTTCTCTTCTCCACTAATGTGCTACACAAGTGAGAGTGTGTGTGTCTCAAATGAGGAGCACTACACCTCTATTTATATTCATCCGTTCAATTAAGTTAACTCATTTGACATGTAGGCTCAAGTTACACACGTAGGCTCAAGTAACCACACTAGGGTCTTGATGACCCACCTTTACAATTAGAGGGGACTACCTCATGACTCTTATTAGTTCTTCCAATTAGGAGCATCAGGGTACAATGTAATACAAGTGGTTCTCCCGATAGGACCATCGGGGACCATAAAAAGATACATATAGAATATTCTTTGAAGTTACAATATTTGAACAGCAAAGTGTGTTAACTGGGAGTCATAATGGAAGTTTTAGATTAACCTGAGGATAGATCCACAACGCCAAAGCATTCTACAAGGCGGACATGCTCGACCACAAAAGCCTTTCCATATTGTGAAATATGCTAAAGGGGGAAAGAATTAGAGGGCTGAGATGAAAGGAAGGATATACCTACGATCGTGGTGCATTTCATGATCTAAACTAGCACAGAAGGGGTCATAATTTCAATATGTGAAAAGGTTGTAGAGCCCACCCCGATTGCCAGTTTCGAAGGAAGATGATCTTGATCGACGAAGAAGAAACATTTCATGATCGGGAGTTTCTTACCCAATTGAGGGAACAAGAGTTGGCGTATCTTAAAACTCTGAGGCGTGGACAGTCCTAATGAAGGTAATTTGGAGACCGATGATGGAGGTTGATTTTCCCAAATTAAGATGCACATAATGGTAGTATGGAATTTTTGACACAAATACCTTGCATATCAAAATATCAGATCACAAAGAGAAAGAAACTACGGTGCTAATTTTGGGAAGAGCACAAATATTATGTGGCATAGAAAATTATAAATAGGTCTACATGGAATAGAAAAGGTTTGTCTTTTCCAGAACCTCGAGGTTGATCAATGTCCCGACTATGTATAGAGTGATAGTGCCGATAGATTAGAAACTGTGTGAAGCAAACAAGGTAGGCACCCTGATACTCCCTTAGTGTTTTTGAAATGGAAAAAGTATGAGAAATATAAGTGGTTGATGTAGAAGGTAATGTAGATTCAAGTGTTATAGGTTAGAGAGAAGAAGAAATTCTAGTGGATGAGAATGTCGAGATATTTGATACCAGTTTGCTGGGTGAAACGGTTGAAACTACTAAGGATAAATTGGAAGACCTTAAGGACCAGGGTAGCGATACCTGTGGTGTTTTTAAATCTTTTTTTACATTTTTTCTCTGTTGACTAGACCCCTCATTTCCATGAGTTTGTTGAGTGGTGTGCATACAATTTTTCTGCCACTGGAGTCATCATGAATAATTCCAAGTCCAAAATCCTCTACTTTATCCAGGCTCATGTCATCCATAAAACCCTCCACATCCCAGACGAATTTGTCCACATATCCCAAAAGTACAGAGAAGAGGGTATCGTCCAGTTGTTTTGAGAGTCTACAGTAGAAAATAGAGATACTTTCCTAAAATATTGCTTGAATCCTAATGCCTAAATTATTAGTTTGTCTTACCCCATTGACCTAAATCAATTCAATGAATAAACCCAGTAGTGCATGACCCTAGCCATTCAATTCGTAGGTCTAGATACCAATGGTTATATCATAGAGTCGTTGTTAAGTCTACTATTTTTCTTGAGTACATGTCCTACCGAACTTGAACTTACAAGACAATCCTTTACTCTTGTTGTCTTAAATTTGATGAATTTCTAGATGAAAACATTCGTTGTTAGTTAGCTAATTTCCACAGTACCAAAGTGTTCAGATTCCAATCCCTTTTATTGAAAATGTTCCTATATTATAACGATGATTATTTACAGGTGCCTGAGTTAGAGATCACTAATGACATGATCAAAGACTACTGTAAATTCATGAACGATCTGCGGGTAGAAATATATAACCTTTTCTTCCAAGAAAGGTTTCCCAGGCTATTTCCTGAGATGAGGCAGATATTGCATCATCTCTTGGTAAAAGGATAGGATACTGGTTCCTGGAAGAATTTGGAACAATCATAAGGCTATATGGTTTTGTGCATCAGCCCTATGTCCTGCCAGCATTCTTGGCTACCTGGGTTTTCTCCTTGGAATTAATCAGGAAAAGAAACACTGTTGAAGAAGAAAAAAATTTAAATGCTAAGAAAGGCGTCAACATTTCTTTCCCTTGGGAGGGAGGGCCATCTACAGTCAAAAGCAGGGTTGTCTTTCCAATGGTTGATAACTTACTCAAAGGCATGGGATTCTCTCTGGAACAGGATGAGGCTATAAACTATGACCCACATCAAGTAATTTCCAAAATGAGAAAATCTCACAAGAGTAAGAATTTTGAGCACAGTGAAACAGCCAGTCTTAGAGAAGCACCCAATTGGGATGATTTCCCTAACTCCATCACAATGGATACCAGCATAGGACAAGCCTCTATCTCACCCCTTCTAGGGGGTGGTTCTCCCATAATGGACCTGTCCAAAGTAGTTGCAATGGCTGGGAACATTTCATTCTTGGTCATTTACTCAGGAAGTTCAATAAAAAGAGGACTTGCTGAGCCCATGAAGACTCTTCCAGCATGCCCAAAAAGAAGAAGGTAGAATAAGGACAGTAGTTGGTATAGGTTAGGATAAGTAGTATGAGGGGATCAATGAAGAAGAAAAATGTGAAAGACAAACAAGAACAAGAAGATCCTGGAACAACCAAATTGGAAATCGAAGAGTATGTGTTTGATGGGCTGACTCCAAACAGGCACGTCTCCAAAGAAGATTGGCTAGAATTTTACCAAGAAAAGGCCAATACAACCTATAAAGAGATAGTAAAGATGTATGATGAAGTAGTACAGTTTCCCTACCCAAATGTGGTGTTGAATACTGTGAGGGATCATGCTACAGACACCCTCACCATGGCCTTGACACTAGGGACTAAGGTGTCAGAGGTTAATGAGAACCTCACAAAAGTTCCCACTACTGATATAATACATCTTAATAGAAAAAAATGTGAGATATTGAATATTAGATTGTTGAAGGCCACATTACAGATGTCCAAGATAGAGTTGAGCAAAGAGAAAACTCAAGACCTCTTGAGGAAGGTGAGAGTTGAAAACAAAGCCCTTAAGGTCCAAATTGCCAATTTGTAGAATGAAGCAGTACATATAAATGGACAGGAAGATAATAAATCCTTAGCCCAAATATTATTGGATGAGAAAGGAAAAGAAATTCAGCTACTTAAAAAGAAGTTGAAAATCCCTTCCACCCAACTCACTCAGACAACTGAGTTGGCTAAATTTGAGAAAGAGAAAGAAACATTGAACAATGATCGTACATATTACAAGGCCAAGTAGTTGAAGCTTGAGGAGATAGAAAAGAAATGGGAAGAGGATACCAAGCTTCTCAGGTAGAGCGAAAAAGAATTAAAGGTTGAGCTGGAAGCAAAGGAGAAAGAGCTTCAAGAAATATGCACAAAGGCCGCAATTCAGCTAGTAAATATAACTAGAGAGGTGGATTCCAGTTCTCATTCTAAAGCAATGTCCCAAATAGGCATGAAAGATACCGAGCTTACAAAGGTGAAGCAATAGATTGAGGAGTTAGAGAAATAAAAATAAAGAGAGGAATAAAAGAGAGAAGAGATAGATAAGAAATCTCAAAAGTTGACTCAACAAAATGCCAAATTAAGCAAGCAAGTGGTTGGTAATATGGCCTTGCAGGGTTCTAGACATTTGATTTGGGACCAAATCATTACAGAATCAAGTAAGCTCAGACCTTTCTTAGAATTTGTCTCAAGTCAGGAAAATGCTTTGAAAAAATCCAAGAAGAAGGTTTCTACAGTACAGGGAGAATTAAATAAAAGTTTAGTAGAGGTGGCTAATAATGCTATTGAATTTCTAATCTCCTTGTCAGATGATCTAGTCAGCAGGTATGGGATCTAAAACAGATTTTCTATTATTTCTGGGGCTATAAAAGTGTTTTCTAAACATAGTATGCTAGAAATTGGCATTATAGACCACAATTGTGTTGGCCAAAATTGGCATTATAGACCACAATGTCAAGGGGGTGATCAAGTTGTTTAAGCCACTAGTGGATAGAGGACTCCCTTTCTTCTGGGAATAAAAGGGACCTTTATTGTCTCAGAATGATTATTTGGATCGATTGGTTAGTTGCAGATGAGACAACAACAAGTTCCGTGATATGCAACAATCTTTGTCAGGCATGACACTTTTTGATAAATTGGTCGAGGAGTTCAAATTACTGTTTCATTTTAAAACCGCTTGTGCCTCAGTACCTGTTAGAATAATCAACCCATATTGAGCTACTTAAGACATTAATTAATCCATTTTGTCTTATTTGCCTAGTTTCCAATATTCTACACTATGCAAGTTGTCTTCCACATGTCCTAGAAGTCAAAATTGCTAAAAATGAGTCATGGAGCACTTATGAAACCTCCTGGAAACCATATTTATCATGTCTACTATATTCGAGATCCTCCCTAGAACATATCTGGTTTTTCTGCTAAGATGCCTACTTTATTGAGATTTATGTCAAAAGGGAAAGTAACACTAGGTGTAGTTGACTTGTTTTTTGCCCTCATCATCCTCCATTATTTTCTCCTAATAAAATCATGTATGATTTGTATTTCCATCACTTATTATCTTTCCTACTTGAATTTTCCAATTCATGAGCCTCTAGGTATATTTGGAGACTGCTTTATGCACCTATGGGGGATTTGACTAGATTTAGTAAGCCTGTTTTTGACTATTTTGAATGGAATCCTTATGCATTCAAATATCTCATGTAATTATATATTGCAGTAGCCTATGACTTCATAAGGTTGGATATTGTACAATTATTCAATACATATTAGTGTTATGCTCCAATTTCAGTCTCCTTTGTGTGTAAATTTGCATGTTTGATTAGCAATTTTGTGAGGGCAATTGTTCTATCACTTAGGTTCAATTTCCACATGGTATCAGATCCTTTGTAGATCAATTTATCTCCTTCCATATTTCTATTGCAGGTTTGACATCTTGACTGGGAGCACATTTTTCTGGTTGAAAGGCACAGTTTAGAGCTATGGATCAATCTCAGAAGATCATCTTCACTCCATTTAATTTATTTGAATGGAAAGCACAGATGGAGATACTATTGAGAGAAAAGGGTCTCTACAGGGTTACTATGGCAACTGAGGTAGATCCCAATGCATCTACAAAGATAATTAAATGGCACAAAAGGAGGGATGAGGCCTATGGCCTTCTGTGTCTGAGCATATCTAGAGAGCTCCTCTTCCCTGTTGATGGATTGACATCACCTAATGAAGTGTGGGAGAAGATTGTAGAGATTTTTGGTAAGACAAATGAGATGAGAGGACATCAAATTGAGAATGAATTGATCTCCTTGAGTCTCAGCAGCTTCGAATCCCTGCAACTCTACTTTTCCAAGTTTAAATCCCTTGTTTTGTAGATAAAACAATGTGGAATTGAAAAGGAAGAGCAACTAGTTTTGGCCATACTCTCGAAGCTTGGCCATAACTATTCATTGTTTTTTATGACCTTCCATGACACCAAGTTGACAACTAGATCCTGGAAGATTCCTAAGCTTGAAGAGTTCATGGAATCCCTCACATAAGAACAAGATAAACTGGTGATGATGGGCACCATCAAACCTTCCAAAGACCAAGTTTTGGTTGCTGGAGATTCAAGAGTGGATTCAAAAGGAAAGAATCTAAGAAGCCACCTGAGAAAAAGAGAGACAAGAACATGACCGAAGAGGAGCCCTAAGGCTCCAAGAAGAAATTCTAGAAGAAGAAGAACAAAGGATAAATGAGCAAGTACGCATACTGCAGTAAGGGATATCATCCTGAAAGCTCCTGCATGAAGAATAAAATTGACATGTTGAACCAAATCCTAGAGAAGAATAACATCTCCCTTCCTGATTGCTCGAAGAAGAGGGAAGGAGGATCAAATTCAGAGGATAGCGAGAGTACATGAATTGGTTGTTGGCACATCAAGCTCACCTAGCTTCATTATATACTATCGAGCTTCAAGACATATGATTTCAACCAAGGAGGCATTCTTCTCTCTTGACATGTCAAAAGATCCACCAATAGTGCTGGGAGATGACTCTCTCGCTGACAATTTCGGGAAAGGAAGGATTGATCTTGACCATGGTAAGTTCAGTAATGTATTGTATGTTCTAGGTCTTGCCTCTAACCTCTTGTCAGTGTATCATATGACTCACACAAGGTCTCCAAACAAATTCATCTTCTCCACTGATGATGTTGATATCATAGAGATCCCGAATGGTAAAGTCATTGCAAAAGGAGTTGTATATCACACTTCGAAGGTATACATGTTTTCACATTTTCTACCCTACTCAAACCCCTCTACTCTTTTGATTCATGCTAATGAGGAAAGCAAGCTTTGGCATGAAATATTTGGCCATATTAACTATAAGTATCTTTCTGATCTAAGTGAAAAAGAAATGGTCATAGGGTTACCAAAGATTAAATTTTCCAAGGGAGCCTGTCAAGGTTGTATCCTAGGAAAACATCCAAAGCATATATTTGAGAGAGCTAGTCATGAGAGAACCTCTGCACCTCTTGAGTTGATCCATAGTGATGTTTCTGGTCCATTTCCTCATATTTCAATGATTCAAGCCAAATATGCATTGACCTTCATATATGACTTTTCCAGGTATTGTTGGCTTTACTTCCTGAAGCATAAGTCTGAAGTTTTTGGCCTCTTCAAAGTCTTTAAGGCCTTGGTTGAAAACCAGTCTAGGAGGAAACTCAAGATCCTCATATATGAAAATGGTGGTGAGTATGTCAAGTTAGAGTTCATTCAATATTGTGAATATGTAGGTATTCATATGAAGCATTCAATCCCTTACACACCACAGCAAAATGGTGTTGCTAAGAGAAAGAACATATCATTGAAGGAGATGGCAACCTGTATGATGGAGGCTAAGACTTTGCCACCAAAGTTTTGGGCCGAGGCTATAAAATGTGCATCCTATATCTAGAATAGGGTGCCTCATAAATATCTTGATGGTATGAGTCCTTTAGAAGGTTGGGGTGGGAACAAGCCAAATGCGACCCATTTAAGGATTTTTGGCTCAAAAGCTTGGGCTAGAATTCCAACTGAAAAGAGAAAGGCTTTGCAACCCCAAAGCCAAGAGTGTCTATTTATTGGGTACTCTAAAGATTCAAAAGGGTACAATATGATAAATTTGAGTGCAATCAAATCCTTCATTGAAAGGAGTGTTCAGTTCCAAGAAGAGCCTTTAGTAGCAGTTGAAGTTGGAGAGTCTTCTTCACCACCATAACCATTGAATGTAAGTGAAGAGAAAAATGAGTTTTCTGATTCTGATATGTCTGATAATTATGATTTAATTGCAGATCCTGATAGTCCTACAAGACCAAAATGGGCAGAAAATACCATTCATGTAGCTGGGGAACTAGCTGGAAATCCTAGTGATCCTAGGAGGACTAGATCTTAGTTTGAGAGTGCCCTATGTATGAAAGACCCTTTGTTTGCAGAGAAGTGATATATGATGGTTGAATTAGACCCATAGAAATATGAATATGTATCACATGATCCAATATGGAAAACAAACATGAAATGCGAATTCAGCTCACTCTAGAAGAACAACACTTGGGAACTGGTTGATCTTCCCCCAGGGAGGAATCTAGTTCAATGTAAGTGGATTTTCAAAACTAAGTTTGCTGCTGATGGTTCAACTTTGAAATATAAGGCCATATTGGTAGCCAAGGTCTACTCATAGGTACATGCTATTGACTACAATGAAACCTGGGCACCAGTGGAAAAGATGGACTCCATCAGGCTAGCCTTAGCCATTGCAGCTTCGAAGCAGTGGGAGGTACATCACATGGATATGAGGTGTTCTTTCCTAAATGGATATCTCAATAAATATATTTACATGTAGAAACCTCAAGGGTTTGTTACTAATCCATATTTTGTGCGCAAGATAAAGAAATCATTGTATGGGCTTAAGCAAGCCCTCGCGGCTTGGTATGCCAAGATTGATGGATTTCTACTGTCATTGAGTTTTGTTCGATGAAAGTCTAATATTAATGTTTATTTGAAGCTGATTCATGGTTATTTGATGATTATTGTATTGTATGTGGATGACCTTTTGATTACAGGAAGTTCAAATAAAGATATTGCCTCCTTGAAGGATGCAATGAACCATGCATTTTCTATGACTGATTTGGGGTTGTTGAACCAATTCTTGGGTCTTGAAATTGATCAATCCCAACATGGAATAAAAGTACATCACTCCAAGTATGATTTATATTTTTTTAACAAGTTCAACATGAAATATTTCAATCCAAGCAAGACTCTTTTCCTTTCTGGAGTTAAGCTTGAAGAAGCAGGTTCTTCCCCTATGGTAAATAATACACTGTATAGGCAGTTGATTGGGTGTTTGCTATACCTTACATACACTCGACCTGATATTTCTTATGTAGTAAGTGTGGATTCAATATACATGGATCAACCTCATGAGATCCATTGGAGAGCATCCAAAAGGATCCTTAACTTTGTTTAGGGAACAAAAACTCATGGGATCTTCTACAAAGCTAAATATGATCTTGATTTGATTGAGTTTACTAACAGTGATTGGGCAGGTGACAACACAGATCGAAATTAAACATCAGGATATGTGTTCATGCTTGTTGAAGGACCAATCAACTGGTCAAGCAAGAAACAGAGTGCCATAGCACTCACATCTACAGAAGCAGAGTACAGAGGAGTTGTGAATGTAGCAACTCAATTTTTATGGTTTGAGGGGATACTTGGTGAGTGTGGCATCGAGTCAGAGTTTTCAACTATCATCTATTGTGATAATTAGAGTACCATTCAAATATGCAATGATCTAGTTCAGAGACAAACAACCAAACACATTGAGATCCATATGCACTACATCAGACAGCTTGTGCATGATGGCACCATTCACCTACTCTTTTGTGCATCTTCAGAACAAGTAGCAGGCATCTTCACCAAAGTTTTTTTGTGAGAATACATTCAGCAATCTCAAACCACTACTAGGGATTGCTTATCATGCTATGAAGCATGATTGATGACAATATTTTCATATTTTGTTTTACTGTCCATGTTTAAGGGAGGATTTTCCCATTGGGTTTTTGCCTCTTTCCTTGGTTAAATGGACATGCAGTATGTAAAGGGTGACTAAGCCTTGTTACTAGGCCCTATAGTTTTTTTATATTTACTCATAAATTTAGGCTTAAGGGGGGGTGTTAGAATAATCAACCCATAGTTAGCTACCTTAGACATTAATTAATCCATTTTTGTCTTATTTGCCTAGTTTCCAATATTCTACTCTATGCAACTTGTCTTCCACATGTCCTAGAAGTAAAAATTGCTAAAACTTAGTCATGGAGCACTTGGGAAACCTCCTCCAAACCATATTTAGCATGTTTTCTTTATTCCAGATCCTCCCTAGCGCATATCTTCTTTTTCTGCTAAGTTTCCCACTTTATTGGGATTTATGGCAAAAGGGAAAGTAAGACTAGGTGTAGTTCACTTGTTTTTTTCCCTCATCATCCTCCATTATTTTCTCCTGATAAAATCATGTATGAGTTGTCTTTTCATCACTTATTAGCTTGCCTACTTGAATTTTCCAATTTGTGAGCCTCTAGGTAGATTTGGAAACTTCTTTATGCACCTATGGGGGATTTGACTAGATTTAGTAAGGCTATTTTTTTACTATTTCGAATGGAATCCTTATGCATTCGGATATCTCATGTAATTATATATTGCAGCAACCTATGACTTCAAAAGGTTGGCTATTGTACACTTATTCAATACAAATTAGTGTTATGCTCCAATTTCACTCTCCTTTGTGTGTAAATTTGCATGTTTGATTAGCAATTTTGTGAGTGCAATTGTTCTATCACTTGGGTTCAATTTCCACAGTACCAACATCTCATATGTAGAAATCATAGAGCTCAAGGTACAAGGGAATGATATGGTCATTTCAACATTTCCTAGTCCTGATCAATGGAGGTCAATTCAACAATATGGATCGAGCAAATATAAGACGTGTTGCCGTCTTTCACACACCTGGGTTACGTGGCAGAAATATTCAAGCCACTTGATGTGTCCTTGGGGGGAAGTCTTGAGTCTAGGATGTCACCTTGTTCTTGACTCCTCCGTTTAGGCTCAACTCCTAATGAAGCCAAGGGGGGTACACCCTATTATGTTACTAAGGACAATTACTTAGTGTTGTGATGTTGAAATGACTGAGTTGTTTAGGATTTTGCAATTTAACTTCTAGATAATCCAAGATGGCCAGCTATAAAAGATGAACACATGAAAGCAAGATACTGAGACACAATATATATATATAACAAGAAGATGACCAGTGCCTTAGAATGGAGTCAAAAATAGAAACAATATGCTTGCATGTGCTTGGAGTGAATTTTTTGCGATTGCCTCTTGGTATGTTTTAAGTTAAATGTGAAGTATGAGTTGATTAAATTAGGCAAAGGGGGGACTCCAGATATACCCGAGAGTACTTGGAGTATGTCCAAAACTAAAAATTTATGGCTACTCGCAAGGAATATGTGGGCTGAAATGGAGTCTCTAGGGCAATTGTTCGCAATGCACCCGTTAGGGTGTGACAGAGATCGGTGCCCCGAGGTCACTTTTCAGAAGTTCCCGCTTTCTTTGGGTATTTTGCCACCGCAAAGATTTGATCGAGGTGTTGGATTTTCACCTGATGGTTTGTTAATTGTGGAGAGTGATTCTTAATTATGCTAGAAACCCAAGTGCGTTTGATACAGCTTGAATGATTGGATGAACTGTAGCCAAGTGCAGAGCATACACACTGGAGTCTTGTCAATTTTAATAAGTTTTAAACTGGGTGTTCTTGTTTAAAAGAAAACCCTCCAAGAACCTTTGTCAATCCAAGTGGATCTCAATCGGGGAATAAAGTAGGGGTTAATTTTATAGTTGATGATAAACAAATAAAAGAAAAAATCAAACAAAGACACATTTCCAGTTTCTTAATTAATCCTACCACGAATCTCTTTCCCCTTTCGGGTCAATCGGGAAATCGTGGGGTAAGTATTATGATTACTTTGAAATGTAAAATATGGAATATGAAATTAATAACGAAATAAATTATCCTACCCTACATATTAGATCAATACTAGTTTAAAAAATAAATGAGGAAAGGCACAAAAAGGACACCGACGCAAATCCCCCCAGGGGGGATGGGGAATGGGCTCGAAAGAGCCTATTCAAAGAATGATTTTATTATAGCGGTTAAAATATCATAGAACTAATAAATCAGAAACTTCTTTCTCCTTATACAGGCTGAAACCAAGACTTTAGAATTTTGCAAAAATCTTAAGATTTCGGTGAAAAGGGAGACCCCTGGGGGGATTCGAACGCTCCTGAGACCACTTCGAATAGAAAATTACTTTTATTTCTGTCAGACCTACTAAAGGAAAATGAGAAAGTTATAATAACATATTCCCAAAATCACTTTAAGAGTACCTTTGGATCAGCCTACTTTATCTCAAAAAATAATGAAGTTAAACTAGCTAAACCGGCGAAAAAGGAACCAAGGAAAGCAAACTTTCCTTGGGATCTTGGATTGATGTTTGTGCAGCCAATTAAATTGCATTGATATTGCATAATATTAAATTTTATAACAGCAAAGGGAAATCTAATGCATGTGATCTACAAGTTTTCTTTAAATTTCATGCAAAAAGACGATTTCCCTAAAGCTAGATCTAGAATGCTTATGAAACTTTCTTGAGTGCAAGATCTAGACTGTGAGCTATGAAATATCAGATCTATGTATATTTTACTTTGAAGAAATATATCCAAATGAAATCAAAGCTATGAACTAAACAAAGTAACCGGGTAAAGTGTTGATTTTGAGGGAGAAAGAGGAGGAAAGAAATGTTGGTTTCCTTGAAGATCTGCAGTAGAGCTTTCAGGTGGAATGTCGAGGGACTATGTCTTTGCAATGTTTTGAATAGGAATAAGAAGTAAACTAGATCAGAATCCTCTCCAAAGTATGAACCCGCAATTCAGCTGAAATCAAAGAACTTGGCAAGAAACTTGTGAGATCCGATTAGTACATACAAAGAGATTCAAGATAACATGCATATAAGCTTATAGGACATGCTAAATCTAGATCTCTACACATGCATCAAAGGAGAGAGATAGTCAATAAACTTATTGAAAAGCTCATTTCCTATCAAGATTCTAATAAACTAATTACCAATCTTAACCACAGATCTACAAGCAAATAGCAAGAAATGAATACAGATACAGGTTACCTCAGTAAAACCATGACAATAATCATCCACACATGCAATGGCACCACACTCTCCTGCCTCCAAAGCTTTTCTTTATTTCAAATGAAGAATAACAATAGTACAATAGCAGCAGCACCTCAATCCCAATTCTAACTAGCTTGGAAGAGGAGGCTGTGCCTGGATATATACAAAATACAGGACATCCAGCCTAGGGGGGGTGCAAATCCCAAGGAGACACATCAAATCAGCTGAAGGAGAGTCCATCAATGCCTGATCTATGTCTAGATGAGCCAGATCTGAGTCTCACTGAGTGCAACTGTCAATCGGGGGGCTGATCTGACTGACACCTCAACTTGTTGAATGAAGAATCCACCAAAAATCATCCAGATGAGCCAAAAACGTGTGGAGGAGAGAGGGAGGGCAAAATTCCCCATAAAGGATGCTCACGATCAACTCTGGATCTGATTTGATCACCTCCTTCAGTCAAGGATTTGTTAGATCTAATCAATCTGCTTCAGATCTGACTGATTTCAATCAAATCGGCTGAGAATCCACTGATCTGTGATTTTGGATTTTCTCCATTATTCATCAATTTATTAATTAAAATCATCAATAATTGATTTTTGGAGCTTTCTAACCTGAGTGATGGAAAATCACTCAAAACTAGGAAATAGTGGGTCCATGGGTTTACATGGTGCTCTTAGCTTGAAAATGAGCACCCACATGACTCAAACCGATTATTTGGCCCACTTGTATTACAAAATCAATTTTTCCAATTAAACTATTAAAAAATAGCCTAAGTTTTGGAAAAATTAAATTTTAATAAAAACACTGAAAAAACTAAAAAATTGAAAAATTGAAAAACACCTAGGGGGAATTAGACATGTTCATATGACTAAAAAATGATGTCTAGAATGTTTATACATTGACACATAGACTCTAATAACGTCAATAGGCATAAATGCCAAGCTGACCATCCCAACTTTGGAGGTATGGAGTGAAAAACTCAGAAATTATCAGTCTTTTGTTCAACAACCAATAATAACCAAGGGAAAAAACACCCTGGGCTGATCGGATTGACAAATGAATTCTAAGAGACCGAGTCTTTTACAGACACTATCATGCTAGAACATTTATTACAATTCCCCTATGGGGTATGAACATGTGATATGATACAACAAGCACTTCCCAGAAGTACTTTCGCAGGCCTTTTGAAGTCCAAACAAGTTAACCCTGTCCGGTTCACCGGGCTCACTTGATAAAAACCACTAAGTACAAATTAGGTGGTAACATTCTAGCTCCAACTGTGGGACGTGTGCTCGATCTAGTCTTTAAGGCTAGGAGAGGATACAAGAACATCAGAATATGTAGTCTATACCTTGTAAAAACATCTCAACTTGACAAGAAAAACCTTAGTAGCACAAGTTTTATAAAAAATCGAATGAACCATTAAGCTGATTTATTTAAACAAAATAAATGTAACTAACTAAAAGAAGCAAAGTTTTATTATAGCTAAAAATAGAAATGCAGAAATCAAATGCTCTTTTTCATGGAGCTTATTTTCCTACTCTAAGCATGATATAAAAAGGGTTAAGTGTAATCAGAAATCCAATGTAATCGCCTAAGAATTTTATTAACATAAGAAAAAATTTCCTTCTCTTTGGTTACCAGCCAAAGTAAGGATACTTTATTCAGAAAATGAAAACTTGCGTGATGATCTGGAAGGGGTGGGATGGATGGGAAATCATAGGCATGAAAAATGTCGTCAAACTTCCTCCCAAACTGATAAGTGCTTACACAGGCTGCTTCTATCCATGACTGGATAGGGTTGATGTACAAATTGGAATGATGAGGTAGATTGACTACACCATCATACTGATCATCAAGGCTTACCGGATGATAATTCACTGTATAAGCCCCAAGTGGCTCCAAGTCATGAGGAAACTCTATATGTGAAGATGATAGTTGAGTCTGATATTCTAATAACTACATCACATCTGTCTTTTCACAACACTGCTTCTCCATGTCTTCATAACTGATATCCTTATGCGGCTCTACATGATATGACTCTAAATGATCATATAAGAGTTTTGAATGGTGCTTTTCCATACTAGGATTTTCCAAGGTCTCCAGGTTCATGCTTCCCTCTATGGAATTATAGTAGATTGGACTTCCACAAATCTCTAAACAAACACTCCCCTTGCTGGATATAGCATAGATAGGATTCTTAATAAGATATCCAAAAAAATCCCAATAGTCATCACCATCATCTATGTTAGATGTGATGGATTCCCCATTGTTGATATCAGGTTCCGATATCGAGTTCTCTTCGTCTTCATTATTGAAACTCATATATGGCTCAGACTGATCATGTGGATAAACTGCATGCTCCTTTTTCATATCAAATTTTTCCAAGGCCACATGGTCCATGTTCTCTCTTTTAGATATGCCATAGACAGAAAAATCAACAAAACCATCAAAAGTTTTCGGTTCATTATTTTCCTCTTTATTCATGTTATAGACTGGATTTTCCATGAATGTCCAGGACTCCTCATCAATATCTTTGTCATGGATAAGGGAGTCTTCGTCACTTGTATCATGCTCCAAGCTATACTTCTCCTCATTTTCATACTCATCTTCTTCAGAGAAAAGGCCACAAGGTAGTAAGCCTTCCAGACTTTAATCATTATATGGAGAACACATAGGAGTCCCATCATGTATATTATAGTTTTCATCATAAGTTTCACTATAAGATTCTACAATGGTTTCATCCTCAAGCTTGTACTGTTTAGATGGTGACAAAGGGTAGGCCTATCCTACCATGTATATATGATCAGGCTCGCTTGCATTTGTTTCCTGATTATTGACCTTGAGAAGTCCATGTTCTATGACTTGATTTGCAACATAACAAGTGCTTTCTTGGTGGAATTATTCACAAGGTCTACACCATGGAATTACTTCAACTACCATGTTAGCTGAGTCTAACTGGTTTGGAATCCTAGGCTCTTGTTGAGGAAACTTCTTTTGATACATCTGATTCTGCCTAGGCTGAAAGTTCCTAGGTCCATTATTTCTCTCCATTGTGATTATTCTATTGTGCATAAGATTCAATTGTGCAGACTGATCTACCATAAGTTGGTTTTGACTAGTAACCAAGTCTTTTATCATGTCTATTACCTTTTCCATGGGATCTTTAGAGGCTCCCTTTCCTTTTGATTCAAAGGATTTTCCCTTTTATTCGTTGTATGAAGTGTTTCCCCTAGTGTAACCTAGAATGCTGGATTTTCCTGAAGATTGCATATTCTTTTCTATTTTCTCGGCCAATTCCTGAGCAGTTTTTAGATTAGCCAGTTCTTTGTCCCTTAACTGGTACCTCAAATCACCAGTGAAAGCTTCGATGTAAGATATGAGGATGGAGGCATTCCTTGGCTTGATTTCTCTAGGGAAGTCCACAACCACACGCCTGAACTTAGTATTAAATTCATCAATGGTTTCATTCTCCATCTTCTTTATGTTATGGAGGGCAGCAAGCAGATGACTTGGTTATTTCTTTTCCCCCCACTTCTTCTTAAAACCCTCTAGGAATTCACTAAGAGTTTTATATGAATCATCATCTAGGTCAAAGTACCATTCTCCAGCATCATCTTCCAAGGATAAAGCAAAGAGCGTCATTTTGACATCGTCATGGTCATGGGCAGCATCATTGCAATAACTGACCAGGTGCTTTTCAAACTTTCGAAGGTGAGAATTGGCAGTGATGGCATTATTGCCCTGAAATATGGGGAGCTTCTTGATAGCATCTTTTGGAATGGCATGGGGAGCACCTGCTATCTGAGAAAAGTCAAGGGGTTTGAATAATTTCATCATTTCTTGAGATTGGTGAACATGACTCTCTATAAATATGTGATGGATATCTGAGAGGGATTGGTCTCCTAAATCTTCAAGGTTTCTATGAGAAGTCTGCCTATTCAATATTTCCCTAATAAACCTTTCGCGATTAAGGAGAGGATTGAATAATTGTCGGTGGTTTCTTTAGGTAGAAATTCTTGAAGGGATATTAGACAGTGGAGTCGCCAGATGGGTCGAGTTTTAATTTTTATGTTTTTTAAAGACTAGATCAATCAAAAGTTTTTATCTTTTTAGTTGTTTAGAAAAAAGTTAAGCTAAGTCATACTCGGGAATAAAAAGATTTATCCCCGGCAATGGCACCAAAAAGTGTTGCCGCCTTTCACACACCTGGGTTACGTGGCAGAAATCTTCAAGCCACTCGGTGTGTCCTTAGGGGCAAGTCTCGAGTCAAGGTTGCCACCTTTTTCTTGACTCCTCCATTTAGGCTCAACTCCTAATGAAGCCAAGGGGGGTACACCCTATTATGTTACTAAGGACAATTACTTAGTGTTGTGATGTTGAAATGACTGAGTTGTTTAGGAGTTTGCAATTTAACTTATAGATAATCCAATATGGCCAGATATAAAAGATGAACACATGAAAGCAAGATACTGAGACACAATATATATATATAACAAGAAGATGACAAGTGCCTTAGAATGGAGTCAAAAATAGAAACAATATGCTTGCATGTGCTTGGAGTGAATGTTTTGCAATTGCCTCTTGGTATGTTTTAAGTTAAATGTGAAGTATGAGTTGATTAAATTAGGCAAAGGGGGGATTCTAGATATACCTGAGAGTACTTGGAGTATGTCCAAAACTAAAACTTTACGGCTACCCGCAAGGAATATGTGGGCTGAAATGGAGTCTCTGGGGCTATTGTTCGTAATGCACCCATTAGGGTGTGACAGATATCGGTGGCTCGAGGTCACTTTTCAGAAGTTCCCGCTTCCTTTGGGTATTTTGCCACCGCAAAGGTTTGATCGAGGTGTTGGATTTTCACCTGATGGTTTGTTAATTGGAGAGAGTGAGTCTTAATTATGCTAGTCACCCAAGTGCTTTTGATACAGCTTGACTGATCAGATGAACCGTAGCCAAGTGTAGAGCATACACACTGGAGTCTTGTCAATTTTAATAAGTTTTAAACTGGGTGTTCTTGTTTAAAAGAAAACCCTCCAAGAACCTCTTTCGATCCAAGTGGATCTAAATTGGGGAATCGAGGAGGGGTTAATTTTATAGTTGCTGATAAACAAATAAAAGAAAAAAACAAACAGATACATAGTTCTAGTTTCTTAATTAATCCTACCATGAATCTCTTTCCCCTTTCGGGTCAATCGGGAAATCGTGGGGTAAGTATTATGATTACTTTGAAATGTAAAATATGGAATATGGAATTAATAATGAAATAAATTATCCTACCCTGCATATTAGATCAATACTAGTATAAAAAATAAATGAGGAAAAGCACAAAAAGGACACCGACGCAAATCCCCCCAGGGGGGATGGGGAATGGGCTCGAAAGAGCCTATTCAAAGAATGATTTTATTACAGAGGTTACAATATCAGAGAACTTATAAATCAGAAACTTCTTGGTCCTTATATATGCTGAAACCAATATTTTACAATTTTGCAAAAATCTTAAGATTTTGGTGAAAAGGGAGACCCCTGGGGGGATTTGAACGCTCCTGAGACCACTTCGGACAGCAGATTCATTTTCTTTCTGTCAGACCTGATAAAGGAAAGCAAGCAAGTTAGAATAAGATATTCCCAAAATCACTTTAAGAGTACCTTTGGATCAGCCTACTTTATCTCAAAAAATAATGAAGTTAAACTAGCTAAACCGGCGAAAAAGGAACCAAGGAAAGCAAGCTTTCCTTGGGATCTTGGATTTCTGTTTGTGCATCCAATTAAATTGAACTGATATTGCAGATTATTAAATTTTATAACAGCAAAGGGAAATCTAATGCATGTGATCTACAAGTTTTCTTTAAATTTCATGCAAAAAGACGATTTCCCTAAAGCTAGATGTAGAATGCTTATGAAACTTTCTTGAGTGCAAGATCTAGACTGTGAGCTATGAAATATCAGATCTATGTATATTTTACTTTGATGAAATAGATCCAAATGAAATCAAAGCTATGAACTTAACAAAGTAACCGGGTAAAGTGTTGATTTTGAGGGAGAAAGAGGAGGAAAGAAATGTTGGTTTCCTTGAAGATCTGTAGTAGAGCTTTCAGGTGGAATGTCAAGGGACTATGTCTTTGCAATGTTTTGAAGAGGAAGAAGAAGAAAACTAGATCAGCATCCTCTCCAAAGTATGAACCTGCAACTCAGCTGAAATCAAAGAACTTGGCAAGAAACTTGTGAGATCCGATTAGTACATACAAAGAGATTCAAGATAACATGCATATAAGCTTATAGGACATGCTAAATCTAGATCTCTACACATGCATCAAAGGAGAGAGACAATCAATAAACTTATTGAAAATCTCCTTTCCTATCAAGATTGTAATAAACTAATTACCAATCTTAACCACAGATCTACAAGAAAATAGCAAGAAATGAATACATATACATGTTACCTCAGTAAAACCATGACAATAATCATCCAAACATGCAATGGCACCACACCATCCTACCTCCAAAGATTTTCTTTATTTCAAATGAAGAATAACAATAGTACAATAGCAGGAGCACCTCAATCCCAATTCTAACTAGCTTGGAAGAGGAGGCTGTTCCTGGATATATACAAAATACAGGACATCCAGCCTAGGGGGGGTGCAAATCCTAGGGAGAGACATCAAATCAGCTAAAGGAGAGTCCATCAATGCTTGATCTATGTCTAGCTGAGCCAGATATGAGTCTCACTGAGTGCAACTGTCAATCGGGGGGCTGATCTGACTGACACCTCAACCTGTTGACTGAAGAATCCACCAAAACTCATCCAGATGAGCCATAAAACGTGTGGAGGAGATAGGGAGGGCAAAATTCCCCATAAAGGATGCTCAAGATCAACTCTGGATCTGATTTGATCAACTCCTTCAGTCAAGGATTTGTCATATCTAATCAATCTGCTTCAGATATTACTGATTTCAATCAAATCGGTTGAGAATCCACTGGTCTGTGATTTTGGATTTTCTCCATTATTCATCAATTTATTAATTAAAATCATCAATAATTGATTTTTGGGGCTTTCTGACCTGAGTGATGGAAAATCACTCAAAACTAGGAAATAGTGGGTCCATGGGTTTACATGGTGCTCTTAGCTTGAAAATGAGCACTCACATGACTGGAACCGATTATTTGGCCCACTTTTATTAAAAAATCAAATTTTCCAATTAAACTATTAAAAAATAGCCTATGTTTTGGAAAAATTAAATTTTAATAAAAAACACTGAAAAAACTAAAAAATTGAAAAATTGAAAAATACATTGGGGGACTTAGACATGTTCATATGACTCAAAAATGATGTCTAGCATGTTTATACATTGACACATAGACTCTAATAACCTCAATAGGCCTAAATGCCAAGTCGACGACCCCAACTTTGGAGGTATGGAGTGAAAAACTCAGAAATTATCAGTTGTTTGTTCAACAACCAATAATAACCAAGGGAAAAAACACCCTGGGCTGATCAGATTGACAAATGAAGTCTAAGAGACCGAGTCTTTTACAGACACTATCATTCTAGAACATTTATTACAATTCCCCCATGGGGTATGAACATGCGCTATGATACAACAAGCACTTCCCAGAAGTACTTCCACAGGTATTTTGAAGTCCGAACAAGTTAACCATGTCCGGTTCACCGGGCTGACTTGATAAAAACCACTAAGTACAAATTAGGTGGTAACAGGACGCAGCCATAAAGATAGCATGGATGACAACACAGAAGTTCTTCTACAAGGATTACCCATTTGCAAAGATGCCTCTTCCAGACTTTGTACAGCTTCCACCCACCAGAAAATACAAAACAAAACTTTTATGCATCTTTTCTCTTAGTAGTTTGCATTTTATTTTTTCTGTTTATGTAAATCATGGTAGATATGCCATGCTTGAGTTTGTTAGGAGAGGTTCTTTTATTTGTAACATATTTTGTCTCTAATGTCGGTTTTAGATACCAAAACACTATAAATGTACCTCCTGAGAGAGGAGAAAGGGTTGGAACCAATATAATTTTTGTGTTGTATGCTTTCAAGAACCTTTTAATAAAGTTGCAGAGCCGAAGTCGATGTTTACACAGGGATTCATGTGTTCTCTCAAGTTACAGTTCGTTACTTTCTTTCTCATGTGAACATTTTCTACTTGACCTCCTCCATTATGTTTTCTTTCATGTCTGAAATAAGTGTATAATAGTTTGGAATTCATACATGCTATGCTCCGTCTGTTGTTTTCAGAAATCCATTGAAACTTTCTTCTAAATTTAATACAGAATCCATTCTTTAATGCTCTATGTTAATGGTTTGTTCTTGTTCTTCTTTTCCACCAGACAGATATAATTTTACTATAACCGAATAGATATCTTACGTTAGTGATAAATCACCTGCATAAGTCCTATTATCTCCACTGCACATCTTGACTCCATCGCCCAATGGTTCTATGTTTTGTTTTAACCAATCTTACAAACAATTCATAGTTTCACTTGTATATTTATGGCATTGTTAATATCTGGTGAGAGATCCCTCTTGTGAGAGTAGAAGGTCAATTCTTTCTTCAAAAGTGGTTCTACTGTTACCTAGGAATGAGCCTTGTGCAACCTTTGGTTCAATTCCAGTGCTAACAAATTGGTGCCGTTGCCAGGGATGAGGTTCAAGATCATCCCTGGGAGAATGACAAGGATCACAAATTTTCAAGGAAGGGATTTCTGCGGGAAAACATAAGTTTATTCATTCACAAGAAGGTTGTACATTGCCTTGGATACTCCACATTCATTCGAGCAATATTAAGTGAGACATACTATATTTCAAGAGGATACATACGAGAGGTAATCATAATACTGAAGTTTTGCAAAGTGTGGAAAATCTTGAAAGAATACTTAGGAACAGAAATAAAGAAAATGTGAATATTTCTCTGTTTGATACATCATCGTCTCAATATTTGCATAATATAGCAGAATTTGAATTGGGAAATAGTGTTGAAATATTACTGACCAAAGCAAAGTCTGAGTCCGACCTAAAGAAAGTTGAGATTAGCCCTAGTAGATTGGTATCCTATCTTATTGACTCTTTATGTAAAAACATTGAGACTTCAATGAAAGCTAAAAAAGCAGTCTCTGTTTTTTAGAGCATCTAGTTTCACAATCCCCCACTTGCTCTTAATCAACCTATACAAATGGAAGCTTCTAGGTTTTCCCCATTTTCCCTACCTATTGTTTTGCATGACCTTCCTTTAAACTATGCCCAAATAATTTCACTATATGATGGGGAGGGGAATATCTCTCCAAAATACCATGTAGGTAAGTTTGATGATTTCATAGATATGGAGGAAGTAGATCATGAAGATGTTAAGATGAGGCTATTTGCACAAATTTTGTATGGGTAGGCCAAGAAATCATACAAGAATTTTCCTGCTAGGTCGATCCCAAGCTTTGCAGGCTTTCAAACGATGTTTCTATAAAGGTGGGATGATAATCAGAGTCCATTACAAGTCCTGTCCCAATACAATAATCTCAAGAAGGGGGGTTTTGAGTCAGTCCATGAGTTATCCAGTAGGTTCATGAGGATTTACAATTCAATACCAAATGATATCAAACCTTCACCTAGTGGTGCTAAACTCCATTATGATGAGGCTTTTGACAATGATTTTTCCTTATTATTGAGAGAAATGAAATCAACTACCCTCCTTTCCATCTTCACAGATTCCCTAGAAGTAGAGGCCAATATGATGGATTGTGGGAAGATAAAACAAAGAGAAAAGGTTGACAGGAGGAAAGGTAGAGAAGAGATACACCCCACCCTTTCTGCTTCTTCATCCAGTGATGTAAAATTCAAAATGATGCTAAAAAAATGGAAAAATTAATGGACTGGTTGACTGTAGAAGCTAAGCCAGCAAACCGGGAACATAAAACACTAGATTTTTACCTTCCCATCTTTGATGTACCTGACATACCTCAACATCTCCAAGAACCTATTTGCATACTCTTCCATGGTCAGATGTCCCAATCTTAGTTCATGGAACTCTTGGATCTTATCATCATAGTACCTATCATAGAGGTACTTCTACTTGAAATACTTCTGGAACTATTTCTACACAATATTCCTTTCATTAATCTTTTTCACTTTCTTGAAGTTCTCCCACCATATGGATTTTATTCCGGTCAAGTTGAATATGGCTACCCTAGCCTTCATATTTCCAGAGTAGTCTTGGATTTGGAAATATTTCCTCATCCCAAGAAGCCAAGCTTCAACTTCTTGACCATTCTTTATCTCACCATTGAAGGTAGGAGGCCTTGCCTTCTCAAATTCATCTTGTGAACAGTTCTGGTAGTGCCTATTTCTCTTATTCTCATGAGAAGAAGAACTTGAACCATGAGTGGATCCTTGAGAGTCAGATGACCCACTAGGAGATATCTTTCTTCTTCTAGCAGTGCTATTACTTTTGGTCTCACTGTACAATCCCCAGAGATCATCCAGCTCTAAATTTCTGTCAAACTTTGCAACATGGATTCATTCATCCCATTATCTTCCCTGTAACTTTGCATCTCCACCCTTAGGCTTCTCATGGTGGCTTCAAAATATGGGGGCGTATCTTGAACCCTTCTCCCATTAGACTCTGTCTCAGCATTTCCAACTCAGACATTTTCCCCCAGAGCATCTTCCTTGTATTCATTGGGGTTTTTTGCATCATCGCACATGTTGGTTCTCATGGCTCAGCCAAACCAACTTTACCGAACTGCACTATCTGGAATGATGCCCTTTGAAGGTGATTATATTTCTGCAAGAGGTGTTAATAAACAAAATTTGTT
Organism: Pseudotsuga menziesii; assembly: GCA_001517045.1. NCBI lineage: Eukaryota > Viridiplantae > Streptophyta > Pinopsida > Pinales > Pinaceae > Pseudotsuga > Pseudotsuga menziesii. The sequence continues at coordinate 262,373 of LPNX010455021.1, read as the reverse complement.
AGATGCATAACGAAATCATAAGTAAAACCATTTTCCAATAGCTTTGTTAACTATTCAACTTGGCCCATCAAGGCCCAATGCTGCAACCCATAGCTATGATACCACACTATCACATCACCTCCCATCCACTAGAGAGAGAACGCAACCATAACTTCTTGCTCTGATTGTTGCAGGAGCATCCAACTCAAAGTTTGTTGAATTTTGGATGTGTTTTGATGGATTACCATTTTTTTGTTGTTGCATAAATCTATAGAGGCATGAATTCATCTTGTGTTCACTCTATTCAAGTCTGACTATAAATTCTCTAACAACCCAATAGGAGAGAATTGATCTTGTCAGTGAGCAAGTCGATGATCTATGAAGAAAGATGTTAGAGGAGATCTAACGATGGTGAAATATTGTGACAGAAATCGTTGGTCACAATATGTTCCACATATAGAAGCATATCAATGGCTAAGATTCAACTTGCAAGAATCAACGATGCAGAAATCCCGAGTTTATGGAATCGGGGAAATATGGAAATTGTGATCTCGCATCCCACATGCAGAATAGACTGTTGTGGAAAGGAAAGTTGCAGAAATAGAGATATGCAAAGCTGCATCCTGCATATCACATCCCACATCCCTCAAGTTATGGAAAGGAGAGTTGAAGAAGGAAATCTACGAGGAACATAATTTATAGAAGGATGTTTCCGCATCCCGCATCCCACAAGTTGCGAAAGGAAATTAAATCTGTTAACAGAAGTCTTGGATATTTATGGTCATTTGGGCCATCACCAATCCAATAATCTAAGCCCCATTACGTAATTTAAAAATGCATTGAGAGAAAACATACACATATGCATACATTTGCAAATATACAGTGGAAGCAATTCATCAATTCAACACATTAGGCATGTTCATCATATTTCATTAAGAAAATACAATTACAAAGATTAACATAGATAAAAATACTTATCTTGAGAGAAGTTTGTCCCGTAACCAACTACGTCGCTGCAACGTTCCACCCAACCATAGGCCAATGGGCTCATCAATATCTTAGGAGCACTGCCACACCCGAGCTGGGCATGATTCCCACAAGTAGTAAGGAACACTAGCAGGCTCACACATAGCCAAGGATACAACAAAACTCAACCAAGCCAACACATTTGCGTTTAGCAAGATGCAAAAAAACAAGCCAATATACTACTGGGTTTATCAGGCTAATTAGCCAACCTAAATAACAGATGGGTTTATCAGGTCACACATCCAATCCATATCACTACTGGGTTTATCATACTACGGTCAATCAAGCCAACATTCACATTAAGGTCTAGCCAAGCCAACTTACAGATGGGTTTATCAGTCTCCAAAGGATCTGGAAAGCTTGGACTTCTAAGCTAGTGAGATCAACCACCAAGCTATGGACACCTGCACTAGATCGGGCTTGGCTCCTAAAACATCTACACACCCAACACAAGGAAGCATCCCCTTCTCTGCTACATAGTCCCTTAGGCTATTCCTTCCATTCCAGTGTTGTTTAGGGTGTGCAAAGAAGAAAACTAGCCCATCTAAATCGATTTGTGAGGTTCCTTCCTACACTAGGTTTATCAAGCTAGTTCAAACCCAATTCCACTCCAAACTAGTTCAGACCAAGGAAAAATATGCACACACAACAAATCACAATGTCAACACATCAAAATAGGATTCCACTCAGTCCATGACAAAGGATACCACTACACAATAACACTGAAGAAACCACATATGACCACTCTTTCTCATAAAATCGACTGATCTCCATTGCTCATTCGTTCAACAACAAAGGAGACCCCAAACATTTGTGCGGCTGGGGATGGTAACGATAGGCAAACAACTGAAAACAAAACACGATTTTGCAAATAGGATGAGTGCACGTCGTGCATGAACATAATGGAATAAAGAATGATCAGAATGGACCACAATGTTTTGGTGAGAGCTAGATGATGGACTCACATGCGCAATGCGGAAAAAATGAAAACGTGAAGGATAAAAACCCAGGAAGGTTCAGTTGCCTAAGAGCTCCACGTGAATGAAGGATGGATGATCAAAAACATCCTACCACTCCCCAAAATGTGAGGGAATATGAAAATGTGAATGGATGAGGGAATGGGCATACATTTTTGGGTGTTTTATTTTGACACATGGATTTTCCCCAATGGCTCAAGGTTAAACATCCACCCCCCCCTTTATCCTTAGAAAATCAAGACCCCCACTCATTGTTTGTTGCATTGACATAGCTGGTTGTGGGTTCTTAATTAATTTTCATATTTATATGATGTCCAAAATTAAAATGTGTCAACTAGAAAAAAATACTATCAGAATCGATTGTAATCACCAAAACATAAAGCGCTAAATCAATGGTGGAGATTTTTCCTTTAGCTCCACACCATGATTAATTAGAATATTTACGTCATATATATTTAATGCAAATGGGGTAAAAAATGGGGTGTTACAATATTCCCCAAATGAGGAAATTGGAGAGTTTGAAACACTGTCGAAGAGATGGAAGTCATAGCATGAAACCAATTTCTCCCCAATAGAATATTGTAATCGAGTGGTGCATCAACTACTTCCACTTTAATGGAAACATTATTATCCCCAAGATCGACTAGAAGGGATGGTAATAGGCCATGAGGCTAGAAACCTCGTCCATCAAAATATTTTAAGGTCATAGGTGAATTTGTAACTTCAGGATAACCAATGGTCCTCAAGCAGGATGTAGACGAAATTGAGGTTGAATCTCCCTCATCCAGAATGGTCCTATGGAGCTTTCTTCTAGCTACCCTAGTTGAAATTTGAAATGCAAGTTGGTGGGGTAACTTGGATTTATAATTCTCCACATTGAAATAGATTAGGTTGGTGTTATCCGACTCTAATTCCCCCAAATCCGTTAACATGTTTTTATACCACGATGAACAACTTTGGAGTACCTCAAGAGTAGACATCACACAAGGTTCCTCAGCCAAATATTCAACGGCTATTCTTTATTCGTGACGTAAATTGTATCCACTTTGATGCCAAATCATCATTGGTTTGTTTGATTTTTACGTGGAGTTCCTCGTAATTCTTGTTAATTTTCTCATTGATTTGGTCCAACCGAGCGTCCATTGATCTTGCGATTGGAATCTTTTCGGCACTAAATGTGGATTTATTTCTGTTTACGATATGATGCCAGCCTGCCACNATATATATATATATATATATATATATATATATATGTATGTATGTATGTATGTATGTATGTATGTATGTATGTATGTATGTATGTATGTATGTATGTATATTATTTTTTCAATTATAATAAAAATGGTTTTTATAATATAGTTTTTTTAATTAATAATAATTTTAATAAAATTATATTAATATTAATAATTATTATTAATATTAAAATTTGTATTATTTGCAAGAGTCACGTGATTGAAGTGTTTAAACCAGTGTGGAATGAAGCATCTGTGGATAGGGGAATAGATCAACATCAGGAGGGTGGAAATGGTAGGGAGGGAATGGAAGTGGCTTGAAGTAGTCGGGTGGAGAGCAGATGAAGGGGGAGGAAGCGGCTAGGTGGAAGGAAAGTGGCAGATAGGGAAGGGAAGTGGGCGAATGGAGTAGGAAGTGGGAAGGGAAGGAAGGCGGTGGTGGAGGCATTAGCCAATGGCAGTGGTGGCGTTGATAGAGGGAGCAGGAGGGATGATGAAGGATGGAGAGCAACGGAGTGGGAGATGGAAAGAGGGATGATGAGAGTGGGAAATGGTGAAGGTGGTGTTAAGGCAGAGTGAAATGAGCAGGCTAGTGTACAGGTGGTCAAGAGGAAAGGATGGATGTGCAGAATACATGGAGGGCAGAAAAAGGAAGGGAATGATGAGCAGGTGGGAAATGCACATGGAGAAGGGGTGAGGTGGGGTTTTGGTAGGGTTGATGGAGGATGTGTAAGGTGGATGAGAAGGTGAGGAGAGCAGTGTGGTTGAGTGGAGAAACGTGGAGGACTAGAGGAACAGTGTGAGAAAAGATTGATGAGGGGAGATGTGGAGCAGGTGGAATAAGGGGAATGGAGTAGCAAAGGATGGAGACGGTGTGGTGAGGAGTGTAGCGTGAGTGTGGGGAAGGTAAATAGGAGGTGGGTGTAGTGGAGGTGTTAGTTGGGAGTGGTGGTGGAATGGTGCCGAGTACATAGAGGCTTTGATACTAATGGAAGAGTAAGAATGGAAGAATGTACAAAGAGCGTAAGAGAAAATGTAATGTAATGTATATTTTATAAATGTAGAGGCCAATTACATAATAGGTGCCCTGCTAATTTACACCATAATTGGGGAAGAGAGGTGACTTTTCAAGTCACCTCTTAGTTTATTTACATTAATTAACCTAGCTTAATAATTAAATTTGGTTTTCATTACACAATCAACCAGATCAGAAATTAAAAAAACATGACAAGTAAAAGGGCTTATTAGTTTATATATAATCAATAATAGTCATCCACTTACATAAGAGTTATAAATGCTAGCTTGAGAAATCAAAGCTCCAAAAGCCTCTCCTTGAGTGAAAAATCTCACCACAAAACTGTATGTTTGTATTCCTTTTATCATTACAAAGGTAAAGCAGTTCCATAACGACCTTTGAGGTTGAAATTTGAAACAGTTACATCAATTAGTTACATAATAACTCAAAATATTTAAAGACAATTAACCCAAAAATAGCAAATCGAATTTGGGGAAATTTGGCGATTTTCTGAATATTTGGGTCTCAAAGACATCTTTATATCTCTTGATCCGTGATTCCTATGAAAAAACGGAGAGAGGTTTGTTTAACTGAGTTTGTTATGAACACAAACCTCTCCTGGTTTTTAAAAAACCCCTTCAATTGATTGGAATATGTTCTGTAAATTTATGACTAAAACATGAAATTATTAAATAATTCAAACCCTGAAAATAGGCCACAAAGATGAATTCTAATCTATCAAACAATAATAGATGTTGCAAAATTGAGAGAGGTTTTTGTGAATGGTTCTGTTGGAAAAAACCCTCTTTTGGTTTTTTATAATTCATTTCCAACACCTCATAATCTGTTCCCAATGATAATGACAAAAATAGGAAAAACAAAGCTGCTACAAGAATCTCCTCATGAAAATATTTGACAAAGGACTAAAAAATGAGGGTTAGATTATAAAGAAAAACTTGGAAGAAAATTTTATTATAAGTTTTTGAAATATTAAATATATAAATATTAACTAATAATCCCAAAAGACAAACCTTAAAACTAAAATAATGAAATAATGCAATCATTAAAAGCATTAGATCCAACAAAAATTACTCATTGTCAAAAATTCTTAAAATCAACATAAAATGTAAAATCATTTTAAACCAATGATTGAAAATTAGGACAAAAAGAACAGATAAACTAACAACAAGATCTAGTTATAACAAGATATAAAGAAACTACCAGCTGCAATTAGTGCCATATTTTTGAAGGTAAAAGGAAGGTGGTTTCACTTCCCCTCAAGCCTATATCAGTAGAGGAACCTTTACAGCGATGGGGGTTGGATTTCATTGGATAAATAAATCCAAACTCCTCAGGACAATATAAGTGTATTTTAAGACCTACTGATTATTTCACAAAGTGGATTGAATCGATTCCCATTAGAAGAGCTACAGAATAAGTGATAATGGATTTCATGGAAAACAATATTTTGGCAAGATTTGGTTTCCCTAAAATAATTATGACTGATAACTCACCTGCTTTTAAGTCCAAAAGGATGATTAATTTCTGCCATAAGTATCACATAGGACTGAATCATTCCACTACTTAGTACCCATGGGGTAACAAATTAGCAGAATCCTCTAATAAGAGTCTGGTGAGGATTATTAAGAAGTTGTTGGAGGACAACAAAAGAGCTTGGCATACGAAGATGAAATATGCCTTGTGGTAAGACATGATCAACACCAAGAGGGCTATTGGTATGTCACCATTTTAATTGGTATATGGAGCTGAAGTGATTTTTTCGGCATCCCTAGGAGTCCCAGTTATGAAATTGTTGCAAGACCAACAAGAAGAGCCCAATCCCATGCAAAGGAGGATCAACTAAATTATTGAACTGAATGAACTGAGGGATAAGGCCTATGATAAGGTATAAATGCACCAGGAGAAGATGAAGAATACCTTTGACATAAGAACAAAGAAGGATGTTTTTCAAGTTAATGACCTTGTGTTAAAATGGGATGCACAGCATGAAGATAAAGGAAAACATGGAAAATTTGATCACTTGTGAGTAGGCCCAAACCTCAATGCGGCACTCAAAGGTAATAATGCTTTCATTTTGCAGTATCAAGACGAGTCAGAGTATGAAGGAGGCCCAATGAATGGGATATTTTTGAAGCATGACCTGGAGTAAAGTAACAAGGTTCCATGTACTATAGTGTAAATATTTTTACTTTTTCATTCAATACAGATGGTAAATCTAAAGATTTGAAGCCTGGAGAGAAGGCCCTAAGATCAGAAGAGGTAGCCATTTTTTGGTTCTATTTTCTTTCAGAAAAATAAAGTAGAATAAAAAGAGGAGGTTGTCAATGGATTTGGCAACTGGTCTATGGGGTTCTTTGCTACCTCGCTAGGAGGATAGCATCCCTTGTGGAGCATTTTGTTGGTGCCATATTTAAAAAAAAATGGATTATAGAAGGTTTCAAGGAGAAAGACCTTATCAAAAAATATTGGGAAGGAACCCTTAGAGTTAATAGGAGTGCCAAATGTATTGGTAGTGAAACATTATGTCTTTGGAATGAGCGCCTATAGGAATGAGGTAAAGAGCGGCATAAATTAGCGGCTCCAATTCAAAAGGATAAAGATCGACGGTGAAAAGACATTTCACGGATCATAGGTGCCAGGAAAAACATGGCTGTTAGCTTTGCAAAGTGTGTTAAATGGGAGTCATAATGGAAGGTTTATATTAAATTGAGGATAGATCCATAGCGCAAGAGCATTCCACGGGGCGGACATGCTCGGCCACAAAATCCTTTTCGTATTGCAAAATATGCTAAAGGGGGAAAGAATCGGAGGGATGAGATGAAAGGAAGGATATACCTACGATCGTGGTGGATTTCATGATCTAAACTAGCACAGAAGGGGTCAGGATTTCGATCTATGAAAAGGTTGTAGATCCAACCCTGATTAACAGTTTTGAATAAAGATGATCCTGATCGATGGAGAAGAAACATTTCACGATCGGGAGTTTATTACCCAATTGAGGGAAGAAGAGTCGGCGTATGTTAAAACTCTGAGGTGTGGATGGTCCTAATGAAGGTAATTTGGAGATCGACGATGGAGGTTGATTTTCCCAAATTAAGATGCACATAATGGTAGTATGGAAGTTTCAATGCAAAGACCTTGCATATCAAAATATTAGATCACAAAGACAAAGAAACTACGGTGTGAATTGTGGGAAGAGCACAAATATTATGCAGCATAGAAAATTATAAACAGGTCTACATGGAATTGAAAAGGTTTGTCTTTTCCAGAACCTCGAGATTGATGAACGTCCTGACTATGTACAGAGTGACAGTCCTGATATATTAGAAACTGTGTGAAGCAAACAAGGTAGCCACCCTGATACTCCCTCAGTGTTGCTGAAATGGAAAAAGTATGAGAAGTATTAGTGATTGATGCAGGGGGTAATGCAGATTCAAGGGCTAGAGGTCAGAGGGAAGAAGAAAGTATAGTGGATGATAATGCCGAGATATTTGATACCAATTTGGTGGATGAAACAGTTGAAAATGCTAAGGGTAAATTAGAAGTCCTTAAGGGACCAGGGTAGCGATACCCGTGGTGTTTTTAAATCCTTTTTACATTTTTTCTCTGTTGACCAGACCCCCCATTTCCATGAGTTTGTTGAGTGGTGTGCATACAATTTTTCTGCCACCGAATGAGTCATCATGAATAATTCCAAGTCCAAAATCCTCTGCTCTGTCCAGGCTCATGTCATCCATAAATCCCTCCACATCCTAGATGAATTTGGCCACATATCCCAAAAGTACAGAGAAGAGGGTATCGTCAAGTTGTTTCGAGAGTCTACAGTAGAAAATATAGATACTTTCTTGAAATCTTGCTCGAATCCTAACGCTGAAATTATTTTTCTATCTTACCCCATTGACCTAAATCAATTCAATGAATAAACCTAGTAGTGCGTGACCCTATCTAGTCAATTCATAGGTCTAGATACCAATGGTTATATCATAGAGTCATTCTTAAGTCTACTATTTTTCTTGAGTACATGTCTTTCCGAACTTGAAATTCTAGGACAATCCTTTAGTTTTGTTGTCTTAAATTCGATGAATTTCTAGATGAAAACATTCATTCTTAGTTAGCTAATTTCCACAATACCAAAGTGTTCAGATTCCAATCCCTTTTAGTGAAAATGTTCCTATCTTATAAAGAAGATTATTTACAGGTGCCTGAGTTAGAGATCACTAATGACATGATCCAACACTACTGTAAATTCATGAATTATCTGATGGAAGAAATATATAACCTTTTCTTCCAAGAAAGGCTGTCCAGGCTATTGTCTGAGATGAGGCAGATACTGCAGCTATCTCTTGGTAATTGGATAGGATACTAGTTCCTGGAAGAATTTGGAACAATCATAAGGCTATATGGTTTTGTGCATCAGCCCTGTGTCCTACCAGCATTCCTGGCTGCCCGGGTTTTCTCCTTGGAATTAATCAAGAAAAGAATCACTGTTGAAGAAGAAAAAATTTTAAACGCTAAGAAAGTCTTCAACATTTCTTTCCCTTGTGAGGGAGGGCTATACACAGTCAAAAGCAGGACTATCTTTCCAATGGTCGATTACTTACTCAAAGGCATGGGATTCTCTCTGGAATAGGCTGAGGTTATAAACTATGACCCACATCAAGTAATTTCCAAAATGAGAAAGTCTCCCAAGAGTAAGAATTTTGAGCACACTGAAATAGTCGGTCTTAGAGAAGCGGCCAATTGGGATGATTTCCCTAACTCCATCACAATGGATACCGCCATAGGACAAGCCTCTATCTCACCCCTTCCAGGGAATGGTTCTCCCATAATGGACCTGTCCAAAGTAGTTGTAATGGCTGGGAATGTTTCATTCTTGGTCATTTACTTAAGAAGTTCAATAAAAAGAGGACCTGTTGAGCCCATGAAGACTGATGAGGTAGATACTGCCAGCATGCCCAAAAAGAAGAAGGTAGAATAAGGACAGTAGTTGGTATAGGTTAGGATAAGCTGTTTTAGGGGATCAATGAAGAAGAAAAATGTGAAAGACAAACAAGAACAAGAAGATCCTGGAACAACCAAATTGGAAATCCAAGAGTATGTGTTTTATGGGATGACTCCAAACAAGTATGCCTCCAAAGATGATTGGCTAGAATCTTACCAAGAAAAGGCCAATACAACCTGTAAAGAGACTGCAAATATGTATAACAAAGTAGTACATTTTCCATACCCAAATGTGGCATTGAATACTATGAGGGATCATGCTACAGACACCCTCACCATGGCCTTGATAGTAGGGAATAAAATGTTAGAGGTTAATGTGAACCTCACAAAGGTTCCCACTACTGATATAATACATCTTAATATAGAAACATGTGAGATGTTGAATGTTAGATTGTTGAAGGCCACATTACAGATGTCCAAGATAGAGTTGGGCAAAGAAAAAACTCAAGACCTCTTGAGGAAGGTGAGAGTTGAAAACAAGGCCCTTAAGGTACAAATGGTCAATTTGTAGAATGAAGTAGTAGATATAAATGGATAGGAAGATAAGAAATACTTAGCCCAAATATTACTTGATGAGAAAGCAAAAAAAATCCAGCTACTTAAAAAGAATTTGAAAATCCCTTACACCCAACTCACTTAGACAACTGAGTTGGCTAAATTTGAGAAAGAGAAAGAAACATTGAACAATGATTGTATAGATTGCAAGGCCAAGTTGTTGAAGCTTGAGGAGAAAGAAAAGAAATGGGAAGAGGATACCAAGCTTCTTAGGTAGAGCAAAAAAGAATTAAAGGTTGAGCTGGAAGCAAAGGAGAAAGAGCTTGAAGAAATATGCACAGAGGCTGCAATTCAGCCAGTAAATATAAATAGAGAGGTAGATTCCAGTTCTCGTTGTAAAGTAATGTCCCAAATAGGCATGAAAGATACCGAGCTTACAAAGGTGAAGTAACAGATAGAGTAGTTAGAGAAAGAAAAATAAAGAGAGGAATAAAACAGAGAAGAGATAGATAAGAAATTTCAAGAGTTGACACAACAAAATGCCAAATTAAACAAGCAAGTAGTTGGTAATATGGCCTTGTAGGGTGCCAGACATTTGATTTGGGACCAAATCATTGTAGAATCAAGCAAGCTTAGACCTTTCTTAGACTTCATCTCAAGTCAAGAAAATGCTTTGACAGAAGCCAAGAAGAAGGTTTCTATAGTATAGGGAGAATTAAATAAAAGTTTAGCAGAGGTGGCTAATAATGCTATTGAATTTCTAATCTCCTTGTCAGATGATCTAGTCAGCAGGTATGGGATCCAAAATAGATTTGCTATTATTTCTGGGGCTAGAAAAGTGATTGCTGAACATAGTATGCTAGAAACTGTGTTGTCCAAAATCGGCATTAAAGAACACAAAGTCAAGGGGGTGATTAAGTTGTTTAAGCCACTAGTGGATAGGGGAGTCCCTTTCTTTTAGGAAGAAAAGAGACCTTTATTGTCTTAGAATGATTATTTGGATCAATTGGTTAGTTGCAGATGAGACAACAACAAGTTCTGGGACATGCAATAATCTTTGTCTATTAGGGTACACAGGGTACTCCCAAAGGACCGAACACCTTTAGAAACCACTTCACACAAATAGCTCACAGATCAACACACCAGTTTTTGTTACGTGGTTAAAACCCTTGAGAGGGAAACAGTCCATGGCCCCAACCATATAGCTACTTGGAGCAATTTATTATGCAGAAGAAAGAAATTTACGTGAGCTTCTCATGATTGATCAACTAGACAAGGACCCTCTATGCTCTTTAAATAGAGATCATAGACCAATCGGGTTTTAAGCCACAGATCAATGGTAGGTATGATCTAAGAGAAGTTGGACCGTCGGATCACTCTATGTCTAGAACATATCATGACCATCGGATTAGAATATTTACAAATGCATAGTAATGCATACTAAGGAAACACACTTTTACCTAATGGATATATTACACAAGTTGATCTTAACTAACTCCTAAGTGTCTAAATATCCTAACATCCCCCCTTAAGAACAACTTGGAATAAGATTGAAGGATTTACAAAAGTGACACTATTAGGAGAAGGAAGGAGGCATTAGAGCCTATCCCCCCTTAAGGACACATTCCTGAACTCCTAATATAGACTGAAGTTTAGAAAACTTTGCTTGTGTAAGAGACTTGGTGAAGATGTCTACAACTTGATCATCTGTAGGGTAATAGAGCACTTCAATAACATGATCATGAACAAGATTTTTGATGAAGTGCATGTGTAGCTCAAATTGTTTGTTGTGCTGATGTAGAACTAGATATTTGGCAAGCTTGATGGCACTTTGATTGTCACACCAAAGTGGAGTAGGTTGCTACTGCTTGAATCCAAACTCTGAAAGGATCTATCGAAGCCATAAAGCTTCCTAACTGGCATTAACTGCGGCTCGATATTCTGCTTCTACTAAAGAAAGAGCAAGAGCTTGTTTTTTTTCACAAGTTCAAGTGATAGGTCCAAATCCCAAACTAAAAACATAACCTGCAGTAGACTTTTGATCATCAGGATCGTCGACCCAATCTGAATTAGTGAAACCAACCAATAAAGGTTTCCCCACTGTACTGTAATGAATCCAAAAACTGAATTGTACCTCGAATATATTGAAGTATTCTTTTTGCTACTTTTGAGTGACTTTCATGAGGAGTTTGCATATAATGGGAAACATAACCAACGGAAAAGGAAATGCCATGACGAGAATGAGTCAAGTACAAAATACTACCAATAAGCTGATGATACAAGGTGGCATCTACTTCACGGGAAGTACAAGTGGCAAAAAGTTTGACTCCAGACTAAAAGGGAGAAGGGGTTGGTTTACAATATTCCATGTGGAAGCGATGAAGAAGGTCACAAGCATACTTAGACTACGAAAGAACAATTACTTCTTTGGTTTGCAATACTTGTAGACCAAGAAAATAATGCAAATGTCCTAAGTCTAACATTTCAAAATTTTGCTTAAGACTGGATTTCACATGGGTTATAAGTTTAGGGTCACTACCAGTAAGGATAAGATCATCAACATAAAGAACAAGTATGATGAGATGGTTTCTTAATTTCTTAGTATAGACATTGGGGTTATAATGGCATCTAGAAAAAACAGTGTCAAGGAGAAAGCTATCCATTTTGGCATACCAAGCTCTAGGAGCTTGCTTAAGGCCATATAAGGATTTCTTAAAGGAGACAAGCAAGGATAGATTTATTTTGAACATATCCAAGAGGTTGTTCCATGTAAATTTCCTCATGTAAATCACCATGTAAGAAGGAAGACTCGACATCCATTTGATGGACTTCCCAGTTATGTAAGGCTACAAGGGAAAGAACAAGGCAGATGGAGTTCATTTTTGCTACAGGGGAAAAGGTTTCATTGTAGTCAATCCCTTCAACTTGGGAAAAAACTTTGGAAACTATCCTTGCCTTAAGTCTTTCAACACTTCCATCTGATGCATACTTAGTTCTGTAGATCCATTTACACCTAACAAGTTTTCTTCCTTTTGGAAGAGGAACAAGATCCCAAGTATCGTTCGCCATTAAGGAACGATATTATTCATCCATAGTTGCATCCCAATCCAGATTTCCTGAAGCTTCTGCAAAAGTTTCTGTATCATGGTTCTCAGAAACTTGAGACAAAAGAGAATAGGCTCACTGAAACTGAGAACGTGTTTGACGTTGATCTCTAGGATCACAGGCAAGATCACCAGTTGCTTCACATGTTGAATGAACCCATCGAGCAAGTATTGGTGCTAGTGCAATTGGAGGAACATGAGAAAGTGGAGATGGATTTTCATCCTCACTGTCATCATCAGAAACTGGAGTCAGAAACCTGTCAAGGAAGTTGGAAGAAGAAGAAGAAGACACAATCTCCGAATCAGGCTCACAGGCCAAAGATGGCACACCCGCCAAGTCAGGCTCACGGGCCAAGATATTTTCATCACATTTAACATCTCTTCTAATGATTATATCATCAGAATGTGACTGAAGAAGTCTATAACCTTTTACATCTTCAGAATATCCAACAAATATGCAATTTTCACTTTTAGGCTACAATGCTTTCCATTTTTCATCCGGAATGTGAGCCCATGCTTCACAACCAAACACATGAAAGTGACTTACATCTGGTTTAATTTTACTCCATGCTTCTTCCAGTGTTATACTTTGTAAAAATTTAGTGGGTGTGCGATTAACTATGTAATTTGCACAATTTATGGCCTCGGCCCAATATTGAAGACTTAGTCCCTTAGATTGAATCATACAACTAGCCATTTCTTTTAAAGTGTGGTTCTTGCATTTAGCTACACCATTTTGTTGTGGTGTATATGGAACAATGTGTTGTTGTTGGATTCCTTGTTCACTGCAAAAAGTAGTGAACTTGTTGTTAACATATTCTCCTCCATTGTCAGATCTTAACTTAATAATTTGATGACCAGATTGTTTTTCAATAAGGGCCTTGTAGGCCAAGAACATGTTAAATACTTTGCTCTTAAGTTTTAGGAAGTAAACCCAAGTGCATATGGAAGTAGTCATCAATGAAAGTTCAGAAATATTTGAAACCAGAAAAGGAAGCAGATGGAAGAGGGCCACACAAGTCACTATGCACAAGCTCCAAGGGAACTGAGGCATACCAAGAGGCACGTTTATCAAAAATGTCTCGATGATGTTTTCTGAGTACACAACCAAAACAAACACCATCTTTGCAAGATACCAGCGGAATACCAGTCACCATATTGTCTTTACATAGTTGTTGTAATGAGTGATAATTTAAGTGACCAAATCGCTCATGCCAAAGTTTTCTCAAGTTATCACTATGAGCAACAAAAACTGAAGGAAAAGGTGATGACCCAAAGTTGTTAAATTTGTACAACCTGGTAATATCATCAATAGTTCCAGTAGCAAGGAAATTTTGAAGATTTTTAAAATACTTGATTACAACTTGGTGAGGTGTAAACATCACAGTTTTACCTTCACCTGAATGAGTAATTTGATAGACTGATAACAAATTGCAAGAAATTTTTGGAACACATAGTACATCACTAAAATGACAGTTTTCTATTGGAACTGTTCCAGATCCTACAACACTTAGAGATCTATCATCACCAACAAATATTTGTTTGGTGTTACATTCATGCATAGTAGAAAAGATGGATTTATCCTTAGCCATATGATAATATGCTCCAGAATCAATGAGCCATTCAACTGAAGTAGTAGAAGAAGATGCAGTATAAGAGTAATCAGAAGCACAAAGTGCATGTCCATGAGAGGTAGATTCTAAAGATG
>LPNX010455021.1:205077-225483 GCA_001517045.1 Pseudotsuga menziesii | reverse complement strand
TTCCTCATTATTTTACATTTTTTATTCCTTTTTGGATATTTTTGGAGGAAAAAAGGATTTTATAGCCTTTTGGAGGCATTTTAAGCTTTTTGGTGACCTTTTAGAGGGTTTTATGGGTTTTTGATGGAGATATGGTAGGAAAGTGGACAAATGAGCCATGTAATGGGGTAGATGAGGTAGTTAACCATTTTTGGGTGTTAACAGTAACCAACTACGTCGTTGCAACATTCCACCCAACCATAGGCCAATGGGCTCATCAATTTCTTACCAGCACTTCCACACCTGAGATAGGCATGATTCCCAGAAGTAGTAAGGAACACTAGTAGGCTCACACATAGCCAAGGATACAACAAAACTTAGCCAAGCCAACACATTTGGGTTTACTAGGATGCAAACAAACAAGCCAATATACTACTAGGTTTATCAGGCTAATTAACCAACCTAAATAACATATGTGTTTATCAGGTCACACATCCAATCTCTGCTGAGTTTATCATACTACAGTCAATCAAGCCAACATTCACATTAAGGACCAGCCAAGCCAACTTACGGATGGGTTTATCAGTCTGCAAAGGATTTGGAAAGCTTGGACTTCTAAGCTAGTGAGATCAACCACCAAGCTATGGACACCTGTACTAGATCGGTCTTGGCTCTTAAAAAATCTACACACCCAACACAAGGAAGCATCCCCTTCTTTGATACATAGTCCCTTAGGCTATGACTTCCATTCCAGTGTTGTTTAGGGTGTGCAAAGAAGAAAACCAGACCCTCTAAATCTATTTGTGAGGTTCCTTCCTACACTAGGCTTATCAAGCTAGTTCAAACCCAATTCCACTCCAAACTAGTTCAGACCAAGGAAAAATATGCACACACAACAAACCACAATGTCAACACATCAAAATAGGATTTCACTCACTCCATGAAAAAGGACACCACTACACAATAACATCGAAGAAACCACATATGACCACTCCTTCTCATAAAATTTAGTGATCTCAAACCTTTGTGCGGCTGGGGATGGTAACAACAGGCGAACAACCCAAAACAAAACACAATTATGCAAATAGGATGAGTGCACATCATGCATGAACAGAATGGAATAAAGAATGATCAGAATGGACCACAACATTTTGGTGAGAGCCAGATGATGGACTTGCATGCGCAATGAGGAAAAAATGAAAACGTGAAGGATAAAAACCCAGGAAGGTTCAACTTCCTAAGAGCTACACATGAATGAAGGATGGATGATCAAAAACATCCTGCCACTCCCCAAAACATGAGGGAAGATGAAAACGTGAATGCATGAGGAAATGGGCATACATTTTTGGGTGTTTTATTTTTACACATGAATTTTCCCCAATGGCTCAAGGTTAAACATCCCCCCCCCTTTATCCTTAGAAAATCATGCCCCCATCTCATTATTTGTTGCATTGACATAGTTGGTTGTGGGTTCTTAATCAATTTTCATATTTATATGATGTCCAAAATTAAAATGTTTCAACTAGAAAAAAATACTATCGGAATCAATTTTAATAACCAAAACATAAAATGCTAAATCAATGGTGAAGATTTTTCCTTTAGCTCCGCACCATGATTAATTACAATATTTACGTCATATATATTTAATGCAAATGGGGTAAAGAATGGAGTGTTACAATCTTCCCCAAATGAGGAAATTGGAGAGTTTAAAACAATGTCGAAGAGACGGTAGTCATAGCATGAAACCAATTTCTCCCGAATAGAATATTGTAATACAATGATGCATCAACTACTTCCACTTTAATGGAAACAATCTTACCGCCAAGATTGACTGAAAGGGATGGTAACAGACCATGAGGCAGGAAACCTCATCCATCGAAATATTTTAATGTCGTAGGTGACTTTGTAAGTTCAGGATAACCAATGGCCCTCAAGCAGGTTATAGACAAAACTGAGGTTGAATCTGCCTCATTCAGAATGGTCCTATGGAGCTTTCTTCTAGCTACCCTAGTTGAAATTTGAAATGTAAGTTGGTGGGGTAACTTGGATTTATAATTCTCCACATTGAAATGGATTAGGTTGGTGTTATCTGGCTCTAATTCCCCCAAATCCGTTAACATGTTTTTACACTGCGTTGAACAGCTTTTGAGTACCTCAAGAGTAGACATCGCACAAGGTGCCTAAGCCAAATATTCAACGGCATTGTAGAATTGTTTAACTTAGGCATTGGGATTAAAAACATCCTTCTTGAGGGTACTCTTAGTCAAGTGAAAAATTAAATCAACATTAGGTTTCTCGATGGTGAGAGGGACATTAGACGAAGATAGAGGAGAACTAGTGGAAGGAACTTTCTCAGAAGAAGGATTTTCATCCTTCTTCTCTATTGGCTTGTCATATGACTAGCTACGAGTACTTAAATTAATGGTTTCTGAGGAAATCATTCTGATTTATTTTGTAGAATTAAGGGTCCCTTGATTAGACATGCAATCTATCAATTTTTGCTGAGAAGGGAAGAGAACCATTGGTGTAGGGTTACTCTTAAAAAATTTACTAATCTTTCCGCAACGAGGGAACTCCTTCATGAAGTGATCACCACCACACAACAAGAAGGGGTACTTGGTATTTCTCTTTCCTTTATTATCATTCTTTATGGCTGTAGCCTTGGGATTCTCCTGTTGGTTTCCAGGTTTTTAATTTTTTCATTTTCCTTTCTTCTTGTTATTGGGTGTCTGCATGCTTTGGATAGAATTCACCTCGGTGCAAACCGTAGGAGCAGAAGGAGTAGACGTAAAAGGAGTTTGTTTCTAGGAAAAATGCACCTCTTATGGACAAGAGTTGCTCCTCTAGTATAAATGGTTCAAATCTAGAAAAAATGAGTTACAATAGAGATAGACGAGTTCCCCTAGAATTTGTGGAGATCTGGAATGAGTCCCTTTGATAGAGTGGTGTAGTTGTTTCCTATGGTGATCGCTCAACAAATTCTTTTCCTTTAGGACTATAGCCAGTAATGTAAATCATGTTCATGGTCACCACTTCCATACTAGGATGGGATAATGGAAACGCTCCCTTGATGGTTGAATCCTTCAACATACCTACCCCAATTGACTGATAAGGAGGAGGGGACTGACCTAGCATAGGAATGTTATTTGCGTTGGGGGTAGTGATATTTGGTGAACAAAAGTCATGTTGATTGATAGTTACAATATTCCCCAAATGAGAAAAATTGAGAGTTTGAAATACTGTCGAAGCGATGAAAGTCATAGCGTAAAACTAGTTTCTCCCTAATAGAAGATTGTAATCCAACGGGGCATTGAACACTTCCACCTGAATGGAAATGGTCTTTCCCTCGAACTCGGATGAAAGGGATAGTAACAGAATATGATGCTAGAAACCTCATCCATAGAAATCTTTTAGGGTCATAGGTGACTTTGTAAGTTCAGGAGAACCAATGGAGCTCCAGCAAGATACAGACAAAACAGAGGTTGAAGCTCCCTCATCCAGAACGGTCCTATGGAATTTTCTTCCAACTAATCTTGTTGAAATTTGAAATGAAAGTTAGTGAGGTAATATGGATTTATAATTCTCCACATTGAAATAGATTAGTTTTTTTTTATCTGGGTCTAATTCCCCCAAAGCTGTCAACGGGTTTTTACGTTGTGTTGGACAGCTTTGGAGTACCTCAAGGGTAGAAATTTCACAAGGTTGTTGAGCCAAATCTTTGACAACATTGTAGAATTGCATAGCCTAGGATTGGGATTAAAAAAAACCTTATTGAGGATACTCTTAGGTGGGCATAAAATTAAATCGATATTATGTTTCTTGATGGTGAGAGGGCCATTAGATGAATATGGACTCGAGAACTAGTGGAAGGAACTTTCTTGGAAGAAGGATTTTCATGCTTCTTCTCTATTGGCTTGTCGTATGAATGACTATGAGTACTTAAATTAATGGTTTCTGAGGAAATCATTCTGATTTATTTCGTAGAATTAGAGGTCCCTTTATCACATATATGATCCATCAATTATTGTTGAGATGTGAAGGGATCAGTAAGTACCACAGGTGTAGGGTTACTCTTCAGAAATTTACTAATATGTTCAGGACGAGGGCACTCCTTCATGAAATGATCACCACCACATAACAAGAAGCGGTATTTGGCCTTTCCCTTTCCTTTATTATCATTCTCTGTGGTCGTAACCTTGGGATTCTCTAGTTGGTTTCTAGGTTTTCTGGTTTTGTATTTACCTTTCTTCTTGTTAATAGGTTTTTTCATTCTTTGGATAGCATTCACCTCAGTGGCAACCATAGGAGCAGAAGGAGTAGCAATAAAAGGACTTTGTTGTTTGGAAGGATTGGATGTTGATGAGGGCTATATTGAACTGACAACCCGATCAACAGGAGTTTTTGCATGTGGCTTGGAAGGGTCCATGCTAGGATGAGGAGCTTGAAGGATTAGGTCATACATAGTTTCAGATTGGGAATATACCAAGTACATATATTGAGTGTGACTAATAGCCTGATCTTCAGTAACCACACCACCCATAGCCACATCTCAGGAAATGGGAGGAAAAAAGGATTTCGTGAACCAATAAGCTAATAGTTGGTCCAGGATGTGATCTTTAATGAGTCATCTCCACCTTCTCCACTCATGAATATGGTCTGATATATGTGTGGAAGTGTTTTGACAAAGTGAGGTCAAAAGGTCCATACCCATTTCATAATGAATAGGTAACTGAAAGTGTGTGATAAAATTGGTTGCTAATGGGATAAAATCCACAAACAAATGTTGTGGAAGTTCAATGTACCACTTTGTGGAGGTACTGGTCAAATTTTTCTAAAAGATTCTCAAACGAATAGAGTCATCCATCAAGGAATTGGAATAACACCACAAATGGAATGTCATGACATGATTTTTGGGATCATCTCATTGCTTCCCATCAAAATTTGGAATATCTAATGGTAACTTGACTAGAATAGAAAACCATGAAGGGTTATGCTGAATGGGATCATTAATCAACTTGGACAGATCGGGCAAGTCCAAAGTTTCCAAGAATGGGGAAGTATTTGATTAGGTTCGATATACTGGTATTATTGATAAGGCATATGCATACCACTAGGACCATAAGTTGATTGATACATAGGCTGTTGGGTTGGTTGATAGGAAGATGATCCTCCTAAAGTGGGTGGACCTCTAGGAGGAGGGCCACTTGGATGTGGTGGGCCTCCAGGTTATGGGCCTCCGGTTGGTGGTGGACCTCTAGGTGGTGGTCCCCCAGGTGGTGGTCCTCAAAAAGGTGGACCCCTAGGTAGTGGACCTATTGAAGGTGGGCCTCTGGGTGGCGGTACTCCTGAAGGTGGAACTCTAGGTGGTGGTACTCTAGGTGGTGGTTCCCCAGAAGGTGGACCCCTAGGTGTTGGTCCCCTCAAAGGTGGACCCCCAAGTGGTGGACCTCTGGGTGGTGGTCCTCCTAAAGGTGGACCTCCATGTGGTGGAGCTTCAGGTGGTGGTCCTCCAGATGGTGGTCCTCTAGGTGGTGGTCATCTATAAGGTAGGCCTCTGCTAGGTGGTCCTCTAGAGGGTGGGATACCATATTTGTTGCTAGGAAAAATGTGCCTCTTGTGGACAAGATCTGTTCCTCTTGTATGAATGGTTCTTTTCTAGAATGAATGAGTTACAACAGAGATGGAATAATTCCCCTAGAAGTTGTGGAGATATAGAATGAGTCCCTTTGATAGAGTGGTGTAGTTTTTTTCTATGGTGATGGCTCTTCACAGACATACCTACACAATCACATGAAACAAGAAAACAAGATCAAGAGCACCATAATATAATCCACAATTCTATGTTAGTGACTAAGGAATCCAATAGTAAAATACATGATTACAACATAACATATCTTATGAGAAAGGAACCAACTTTGCATTAAATATCAAGAAGAAATATTACAACCTTCGACTTAGTGTTGTGATTCTCCTTCACATGCCAATGCCTTGTCCCCAAAAGCTCCAACTTGCTCCTTCTATGCTCACCTTACTAATTTGGTGAGAACCTCAATGAAACAACATAACTTTTCTCTCTCTCAACCATGGGGTATGAGCCTGGTTTTATAGGACTTGGGAGGATAGGGATGTATTAAATTGAGGACATAGATCTATGGACAAACACACAACTTACATGATAGATCACACAATTTACTCAGTTATTAAAGAATGAAACAGTGAAAAAATGGCTTGCAGCTGTGAATTCTTTTCATTAATCAAAGAGTAATTAGATAGATCATTACAATGAATTACAATGGCTTTAATAGACACAAGCAATTCAAATCCACATGAGGAAATTTGAATTGATTAGACTCTACTTGACTATAGGTAACTAAGACCTTGTCTAAATCACTATCATAGGACTCAATAGTTAATTGACCTTGTCTAAACCATAACTGAAGTTCATCGAAGTTCTAAAACACAACTCAAGTGTCACATTCAGTGTTGACTAAGGCTAACTAACTGTGGTAGGTGAGAAATGTGCCCATCCTGAGTTCAGTCAAGTAACCTAGCACTAACTGGATGTAAAGGACTAGAACTGAATGTAACTGACTCCTAACTTAGCTTAACTAGTCATCAACTGAACTGAACTGACCTTGGTTGGTTTCAGCACTCCCAGTGGCTCTTAAATTGTAGGGATTGGTCTAGGAGGCTCCTAAACTGATGAAATCAAGTGCAATCAATTATAGTGAGCCTCAATTAGTGTTCCCCACACTTTAGTAACTGAAACATGTGCCCCAATTAGGCCAAGTGGACCCAATGGTATTAATGACTATAAATAGACTAGATGGACTCCCGATTTACACATGACTCCCGATTTAGACATATGACCAAATTGGAAAAGGGAGGATTAATAATCCTAACACCCCGCCTGAATGCTAACTTGGAAAATCTATGGGCCCTGGTAACTAAGACCATTGGTCACCCATTACATCAAGTAAAGTAAAGTAACTGGTAAAAAACAAGGTGCTGGGGAAAAAACATATGGGAAAAAAAACCCTCTAATTAAGCAGGTAGAAAGAGGATCAATCTGGTTCTTCTGTGCACATGTATCCCAGGGCCTGGAATGTGAACCTATCCATCATTATGTCTGGAGGAATATTTCTCTTTGGAAAAAGGATGATATTCTCAACTAAATTAGAAATATAGACACCTGTCGGATGAAGACTGGACCCATGTAGAGCAACTGAAGTCAACTAATAAGTGAGAAAAGGTTATTGAGGATTCATAACATGTGATAAACACTCAATAAACTGATATGTTTCATCCATGAACAGAAAACCATGAGTGGTAATAATAGCCCCAAGTGTTAGGAGCAAGTGTCCAGGCGGAGGCAGAAAATCTTCCTCTTTACTAGTTCTGTGAGGAGATGAGCATGTGATCAATGGCAGAGAAGCATTGGGACTGTTGAGAGCGAATGCTTGAGCTACATAGTATGATATATCTTTTTAAATAGATAATGAATCACATAATAAAATATCACCAACCTCATATGAGGAAACTAACACCAAATCCCCATCAGCAGTTTTGAAGAGAAAGTGCGATACTTGATTTTTCACACCAGAATTGGTGAGAGCAGCTACAAGCATGAATGAAAGATCTTGTATTTTAAAATATGAACCAAATAATATCAGATCAGAAATTAAATCATATCTAAATAGGTTCAAAACATATCCAAAACTATGAAATGGAATCAAATCCCCAGCAACAGTTTTGTAGGAGACTTGTGGTACTTGTTTCTTCACACCATTGATGAGAACAGCTACAAGCAATTCTGAAAGATTATAAATTTGATTTATTAAAAAAAGAAATATCATATCAGATATAAATAAGATCATATAAGATCCAATAATTTTAATGTCATATTTAAATAAATGGTTAACCGAGATGGCGGATGCACAACTTTCTTCTTCTTCAAAATTCTGAATTTTGGTGCATGCAATCCTGCAGGAATTTGCTGGAAAATCCAGATCATGGGGAGTGAATGGATCACTCTGGTAATCTGATATTTATTCCAAAATATCCAAGGTATCACATATTTTCACACCACAAGCAACATTAGAGGGAGAAAAATCAAATTTCTCTTCACTTTCGGAAGCACTTACTGGTAAATTTTGCACATAATTCAAAGGAAAATCACCGATGAATGTTTGCAGGGAAGTGCAGTAGTATTTTTATTCAATATCAGACATTCAAATGTATTCTTATGTTTAAAAAATATGAGGAGATGAGATATCAGAGATCTCATAAACTTTCAGAGTATCAAGAGAAGGAGTCACTGCATGGAGACTTTATTCAATTCGAATTGACTATGTAGAAGCTTCTGCTTCTTCTTCATCTTGAACAACTTCATCAGAGAGAGTGGAGGCTGATATTTTTGGATCAAGGATGCTTATGGTGCTAGATGTTCTCTCCAAAGTTCTATTATGATCCTCATCAATCATTCCAAAGGTTCTATCCAATCTTGTCCATAGTTCCTGTGGATCTTTAATAGATCTACTGAGGTAGCGCAAGCTAGGAGAAAGAGCCAGTTTCATTATTTGAAAAGCCCCATCCTTTGCATTTAGCCAGTCATTTTCACTCTCAAAATACTTTCTACCAAATCCATCAGACACCCAAAAGAGATCTTTTCTATTCAGAAATACAATCATCTTCACCTTCCATTCATAATAGTCTGAGGATCAGGTGAGAAGAGGAAATAATGAATTCATTTCGAAGTTGTACCTACAAAAAAAAAGAAGGGCACCGTAAGGTCAGACAGCCTGCACTTTTGGAATTTTCTTCACACCCAGATTAGTTAATCAAGCAATCTTGATCAACAATTCCTTTGCTTGGGGTATTAAGTGGTAAATTCTCCGCTTCTAGTGCAATGCTGGAAGGAGCAATTTTGCTAAAAAAATGATCCAGTAGGAGATCTGAGGAGGAGAAGTGACTTGTCCATCGAGGCTATGATACCATATTAAATTGAGCACATGTATATGTCGACAAAAACACAAATCACATGATATATCACACAATTTACTCAGTTATTGAAGAATGAAACAACGCAAAAATAGCTTGCAGCTGTGAATGCTTTTCATTAATCAAAGAGTAATTAGATAGATCATTACAATGAAGTACAATGTCTTTAACAACCACAAGCAATTCGAATCCACATGAGAAAATTCGAATTGATTAGACTCTACTTGACTGTAGGTAACTAAGAACTTGTCTAAATCACTATCGGAGTACTCAATAGTTAACTGACCTTGTCTAAACCATAACCGGAGTTCATCGAAGTTCTAAAACACAACTCAAGTGTTACATTCAGTGTTGACTAAGGCTAACTGACTGTGGTAGGTGATAAATGTGCCCCTCCTGAGTTCAGTCAAGTAAACCTAGTGCTAACTAAATGTAACTAACTCCTAACTTAGCTTAACCAGTTATCAACTGAACTGAACTGACCTTGGTTGGTTTCGACACTCCCAATGGCTCCTAAATTATAGGGATTGGTCTAGGAGGCTCCTAAACTGATGCAATCAAGTGAAATCAATGGAAGTGAGCCTCAATTAGTGTTCACCACACTTTATTAACTGAAACATGTGCCCCAATTAGGCCAAGTGGACCCAATGGTTTTAATGACTAGAAATAGACTGGATGGACTCCCGATTTAGACATGACTCCTGATTTAGACATATGATCAAATTGGACAAGGGAGGATTAATAATACTAACATGATGGTTGAGTATATTGTGGGTGAGGTGGAAGGGAGATCCCAAAAGGATGGATCTCGAGTCCAAGTGGTCCTTAGGAGTAGGGATGGGGATTCCATGAAGTCGTCCTTTGAGAAGCTTCGTGGAATCTTCTATTTTTCACTTTTTACCTCGGGCCCTGCTTCTCTTCCACTATGACAGAGTGGTGAAAGGGTATAAATACACATTGAATAAGGGGAAAAAGTGGTGGCACTGCATATTGTCAAGAGACAATGAACGTTACTAAAGAAGGTAACACTTCTTTCCTTGAGGGAAGAAGCGGTGCTAGACTTTTATATGTAAGACTGAAGTCAGGGCCAACATTTTCACTTCACAACTTGGGATTTAGGGAAATAACTGATGTTTGGGACCTCATCACATGATTATGACAAGATTTATGTGTAACAGAATGCCCCCCACAGCACAAGGCTAGAGGGATACGATAGGCGAGAGATTTGAAAGAGAAAGTTATCACTTCGAGGCAATAATTCGCTTGATCGGAGATCATCATCAACCAACAATATGCAATACATAAATACTTTTGATTCATCACCAAATGCCTCCTCATCATGGATTCAGAATAATACAAGGAAGATTGTTGAGATATATTAACAAACATGGCTACTAGAATACAACGTAGGTCCATGTGATAGAGGACTCAAACTTGGGACATAGCTACCAGACATACACTGTAGATCTATGTCAAATGGACACAAATTTGAGCACATCCATGACCATGCAAATGTGGATCCATGCTATTATTTATACAATATGCTCCATCGCAACCTGGGGAAACCAATGAGCGCTTTTAATAAATACCCAGGGTCTTTGTATCATCTTCCACAAAGTATGATTCTATCCATGTGATTACAATGATTTGATGTCAAACATGGTAGAAACCACTTGATTACTGGTCAACGATGTGAAATATTAACAAGCATGAGGGAGATCAACATTGATGTCAATGATTCCCAAGGTACCCTAGTACAATCTCCTAAGTGTGAATATATGATTTGATGCCAAACACTTAGTCAAATCTATAGATCAAAGGTCAATGATGTGAACCTATGTTGAGAGTGAGAGAATATACCATTAAGGCATACAAACATCAAGGTACTAAATTTGTTTCTAAGACTAATTCCTGGATAATGAGTTGATGTTGGTAGGAATAGTCTCATTGAAGGAGGGCCATGATGAATCCCACATTGATGAAACGAAACTCGAAACAAAGTTTTGGAATGTTTTAGACGATGTAACTGATACAAAGGATGTTTTGATTACAGAGGTAAAATTTCAACTTCCCTTTGAACATTAGGAGGCATGACAAAAGACTTGGTAGCATTGACTAAACTAGACAGATACCAGGACATAATGTCATGGCAGAAAATGCATTCTTTGAGAGACTCAAAGGAGTGACATGACTCATGAAAGTGGATCGACCTAGAAGTAAGCTGAATATCCAATTGACTGAATGAAATGTAGACAAGTGCCATGTTTCAAGGTGACTACAATTTTCCATTTTATTTACAAAATGAATTCATTCCCTTCCCTTAATTTCCCCAGCATGATTAATGAGTGCCTCTTTTTCATTTTTATGGTTTCAAAGAGGGTAACAAAAACTCGTTGTAGCTTATCCAAAGACAAGTCCATTCTCATATATTTCACAAACCTGAGAAAGGAGGGGTCTGTTCCCAAAAGAGGGTCTCTCAATGTTTGGTTTAGCGAGTCCATTGAAAGTTAACTCAGCTTTGTTCATGTTTAAAGAGTCTAAATAAAAGCAGAAGAAGACTCCAAAGGGTCATTTTTCATATGATTTAGTCTCAAGGGCCCGAAAAAGTATAAAAATACCCGAGAGAACTCTTTTAGTCATGATTGGCTGGAGTGCTCCTTTTTTGTAACTAGTCAATCTGAACCGAAAAAGAGATAAACTACTGTCGGAAAGACAACTCTTCAAGTACTTTTACAAGAGTGAAGAAGATAAGTTTGCTCGAAAATCTTTTCACATTTAGGGAGTCCTAAAAGAGTTTAAAGAAGACTCCATTAGAGTTTCTTTTTGTGATGAATGGGTTTAACGAGGCTAAAAAGAAGCAAAGATGACAGAGATTTGATTCTATGTTTAAAGAGCATGATTAAAGTATGAAATGAATGCTCAATGACTTTTCCCATTTTGCAGAAGTATGAAAAATCCAAAAACAAACTTACCCATAGACAATACTGTTCATTTATGTCCCTGCAAAAACTTTAAAAAGGCCATTACTTTCCCAAGAATATTTTAAAACAAACTTTTATAAACTATAGAAAGGGTATTTTTAATGAAAATAATTTAAAAAACATTAAAATAATATAAAAACCCTAAAAATATTTTATAAAAGGAAAAGTAAATAGTAAAAACCAATTCATTTACCATTTACCAACTCTTGGAGAGTATTTGGGAGAGTTGTGTGCATATTTTTAGTTGAATAATCCATAGTTTTTTCTCGTCTATTTTTTGAGCTGTCAGTTCCAGGTGAGAGCTAGATATTTTCTCTTCATTTCTATGGTTGCCATTTTTGAATTTCATGTCTTTTATTGAGTTTTGGGGTTTTTAAGCCAAGCCTAAAAAGAACATCTCAAGTAATGCTTCTAGCATTAATGGGAGGAGTGGTGTTTGATAAGAACCACCTTTTTCAGGCCTGCATAGGTGCTGGCACCACTCTATCATAAGGGGATAGGAGCAATGCCAGCCATAGTGCCCAAAATCTGAATTCCCTAGCAAAAATAGAGGATTTTTAGCATTTTCAAGGATTGGATATGTGTCTAAATATCTCATGGATTGTTTTTGATAGGTCATTCTACTCAAAATGGTGATTTGGAAGGAGAGGCAACATGAAGATGATGATGACCGCATTGAGACAAATGTAG
This sequence comes from Pseudotsuga menziesii, assembly GCA_001517045.1. Taxonomy (NCBI): domain Eukaryota; kingdom Viridiplantae; phylum Streptophyta; class Pinopsida; order Pinales; family Pinaceae; genus Pseudotsuga; species Pseudotsuga menziesii. Next base: position 212,833 of record LPNX010455021.1, on the reverse strand, counting down.
GTTGCATTGCTTCTCTATGAGGTTGTGGCCTCTTGAAATTTTTCCACGCTCTGAGTATGGTATCACATGTGCAATTACCATAGCACATACTGCAGATGTAGAATCTAGAGCGGTGACATTTCGAGGTGGGGCCTCATATCCTCACCATAGAGGTGGAAGACATATACTTTCTCACTATTTTATCTAGGAGTGGAGCTCCTATTTCACTAACAGGCTCTTGAGAGGGAGATATTACAACACAAGAGCTAATAGTTTGTCATTGCAATCCAGGAACCAAGATGTTGGGGAAGAAAATCCTGATCAAAGAAGTGAGTGATTTTCCACTTTGTACGGTGCTATTTACCATGTAGAGGGTAGCTGGGAGCCAAGGGGATCACCAAGCTTCTCATGCTCACATGTTGTATGCATTAGAGGCCATGGCACCCACAGTATTCAACTAGTATGAGGCATTATTACCTGTGTTCAAGGATTAAATAACCAAGTTTTGGCAAGGGGAGCTAAAATAATTCAGCCATGTGAACATTCTAGAATGCTTCTTCTTTGAGAGGGTCACCCTCTTGAGACCCCAGGTGGTATTCACAGAGTTGATGCCTAGAGACCCTCACATGCTGCGATGGCCGGAGATCATGGCCCACACTGGAGGTGGCGGATCCAAGGTCAAATACGAGGCCCCTTTCTTTAGAGGGATGAGCAACCAGATCCTCATGATTGAGGACTATGCCTATGTAGGGATCGAATTTTGAGGGGATCATGACTTTTTATATTGAATTTTGAGGGGTGACATCGGTAAGAAGCAATACTGAACATGTTGATTATGTTTTTTATATTTTTATGTTTTATGATTTTTATGGATGATAACAAGACCTAATGTTTTCATGCTGATGTTGGGGATGCACGGCTTTGGAGATCATCTCCAATGGAAAGGTGAGGAGGAGCTCTCTTTCTCTATAGAGGCGACAATGAGCTCACTAAGTTGGAGGAGAACCTAGATCAGTTGACTTTGGATATCTCGGATGCTCCGATAGATAACCTCCCTAGTAGGTTTCAGAGACATACTACTGGAGTGTTGAGCTGCTTCATTCGCTTGCTACGTAGGGTAGCAAGGGATATTATGCACTACCATGAGCATCATTAGGGTGTTCTACATGATGTATCACTGAAAGCGAGCTAGCTTTAGGATTTTTTGTATCATTTTGTATACTTGAAATCCATAGTGCTTTGAATGGTGTCTAGTGACCATATTTTTGTAAAAAATACTTATGCATACACACACACACACACACACACACACACACACACACACACACACACATATACATATATACAGACTCAGTTCTGGTGTTTATATCTGTTTCAAATGGAAAAATTGTATTTACATGAGCTTTATGCGTCTTCTACATTTTATTTTACTTTACAATGAACCATGTTTTATTTTTAAAAGTTATGAATGGATGATATACTAGTCTAGAATGTAGTTTGCTAATGAGTGAGCAATCATATTATTAGACCTAGGGATATTCCTGTAAGTGATGAAATTGAATGACCTATTTAACAGATGCACTCTTCAACAAAGACGAAGAAGTGTTGGGTTCTTGATGGTATAAACATGGTTTAAATGACAAACCACTAGCTAAGAGTCCATAAATACTACCAAATCATGAATGTATCAAGATGCATCCTTAGTCAGTAAAACTATCATTGCTTAATACTCGTCGATGTTGGTATCCGGACCAATACAAACAGCTCCTGAACTGACTAAGTCATGAGCTAGGGAATACAACACCCAAGCAGCTGAAGAAAGGTTCAAGGTTTGATGACATGCGCCATCAACGAAACCATAGAAAGCCATCCAATCTGCCTAACCAAAACATGGTATAAATAGTATGGACATCAAACTCAAAAGCATATTGAAAATACCACAACACACTGTGTAATGTCCTGGTTTTGACCCCGTTACATTAGATGTATATGATGTGTATATTGTAAATGATCATGGTGAGGAGTTAAAGGCCAAGGCCCCACCATTGATCGGTTATGCTATGTTTTGGATTTAAATTTGTCGCCGATGGTATATCGGGGCATGCGGCATATATTATGTTGGTCATCATGTAAATATGCATCTATAATTAATTAAATGAACCCAACCAGCTACGATCGCGGCAACTAAATCGAAAGGGGAATGATTTTTCCAAGGGTAAGGATGTGGGGAAATTGTCCAACTTTAGCCAATAATGGAAAATACCCATGTGTCTTCTTTCTTGTTTTTACCCAACCACTTTCATTGAAGAAAGACTGCTGGTGGTTGAGGCAGTTATTGATTTTGGGGAGTGGGGTGGTAGGACTATCAGTCTTCATCCACGCTCACACTCCACCCAGCAGTTGACTTTAGAATGGAAGGGAACCCTTCATGCACTCTTCCTCACGCATAGGCTCATGGCGGTTTTCTCTCACGCAGACATTTTCTTGGCTCCACGAGTTTGCTGAACACCCACGCACTGCAATTTCACGTCCTTCCCATTGTTTGCTCATCCACGGACAAAAACGGAGCCGTTTTTCCTCACGCAGGACCTCCATTGTCTGTTCCTTTCCTCACTGGGTCAGAATGTTTTCCCACGCACAGGTATTCTTCTATTCGGGGCTCCCACATTTTCTTGAAAAGATCCATTCACGTCCTCAGCTGTATGTTCTACCTACAGACCGGTATGGTTGTGTAATTTTCGTCATTTTAATGTTGAGATTGGAACTGTTGTTCTTCCCCCATGTTTACTGTTTAGTTGGGACTGTGTAATTTGATTATTGGGAGTCGTTTTGGCCATGAGAGGGACAAGAACGACTCATAAATCATTTTCCCTGTTTAAGCTGTGATAGCTAAATTAATTGCCTAAGTGCAATGGTTGGTCTTCGGACTGTGGGAGGAGCAGGGATGTTGGATTAGATTTGCTTGATAAACCTGGTGGCTGGAAACCACACAGACAGAGCTAGAGGGCTTGCCTTCTTCTCCAACACCCCTGAATAGCACTGGAAGGGAATGCAGGGCCTGAGGGACTATGTAGCAGAGAAGGGACTGATTCCTTGTGTTGGGTGTGTTTGGGTGTTTTAGGGGTCAGGCTAGTTCTGGTGTAGGTGTTCTTAGCTCTGCAATGAGCTCACCAGCTTAACAATTTTCCTTCTCCAGCTCCTTAATGGCCTGATAAACCCAACTGTGTTGGCTTGGCTGTGTTTTTGTATATCCCTGGCTATGTGTAAGCCTGCTAGTTCCCTTATTCCTTGGAGAATTATGCCCAGCTCAAAGGTGGCAGCACTGCTGAGAGATTAAGGAGAACGCTGGCCTACGGTTGGGTGGAACGTTGCAGCGACGTAGCTGGTTGCGGCTCGAGTTCATCATAAGATAAGAGATCTTGTGTATTTTACCTCTGCAATTCTATATTTACTGTTAATGAAAATGAAATGAACATGTTGAAGGAATTCTTGTTGAATGCATATTGATTCCGTTGTGCAAGATAAATAATCATAGCTGTGCATAATATACAATTGTAGTTGTGTATGATGAATGATGGTATCTGTGTACATTCCATTGTAATGCATCTCTTTATCAACATTCTGTTTTAGCATTTCAGCATTTTATTTATTCCTGTACATGTTCATGGGCCGGTTAGCCCGGGTGGTTTAAGCCACGGGTCACGTCCTCTTCGCCGGTCGGAGGCATGGGGACGTGACAGCATGGTATCATAGCTTGGGTTGCAGCAGTGGGCCTCTATGGGCCAAGAAAGAGCCGCTGATAGAGGGAATAATTACCCTATATGTCCAGCAGAACAACAGTGAGCCAACGAATTCAGGAAAACGGTCTAAGTGTTGAGCGGTCAGACCACTGGAGGAAGTGGAATTCCATCGTTGCGGAAGGATTGGAGAAGTGGACTTCCGCCATTGCGGAAGGACTGGAAAAGTGAATTTCCGCTGTTGCGGAAGGATTGCTGAAGCCTCCCGTCCGCCGTTGCAGACGGCGAAGTGATTCCACGTCCGACGTAAAAGTCATCCGACCTCCGACGCCAGAACTGTTTGGGGAAAGCTGTGAAAATTGCCTAAGTGTCCGCCGGAAGAATAAAGAGTCCGAGCGTCCACCGTTGCGGAAGCCAAAGCCATTTGGCTTCCAATGTGAAATGCCACCGATGTCTGACATTAAAAGTGTTCTCTGTAAGTGCCAATCGGAAGTAGTTAAGGTTTGGTGAGCCGCCGTTGCGGAAGCTAAAGCCATTTGGCTTCCGATGTTAGAAGTCCGCCTACGTCCGAAATTCAAGTTGTTCTCCGTAAGTGTCAAATCGAAAGGATTCGAACTTTGGTGAGCCGCCATTGCGGAAGCCAAAGCCATTTGTCTTCCGATGTCAGAAGTTCACCGACGTCCGATTCTGCGGAAGAGAGAATGGTTCGGGAGCCGATTCTGCGGAAGAGAGAATGGTCCGGGAGCCAATTCTGCGGAAGAGAGAATGGTCCAGGAGCCGATTCTGCGGAAGAGAGAATGGAAAGAGGAGATGGTTTGCATGTCCATCGTTGCAAAAGCCAAAGGCTTCTAACAGCCGATCAGAAAGACAGCCGACAACCGATTCTGCATAGGGAAAATTTGCGTTTTCAGTGGGATTTTTCCAGCAGATTTTGATTGTTTCTCAGTGAAATTTTGAGCTATTTTACAGAGAATTTTCAGGGGATAAAATGAGAAATTGGTAGCGATCTAATTTGCCAGATTGCACGAAAATAAAAAATTTACAAAAAAAAAAAAATATGAGGGCGTTGCCCTCGACCCGCCCTGCAGTGGCGCAGGGAAGCCACAAGGGGTCAAGCCCCCATGAACCCCGTCATCCCCTTTAGACAGTCATTCCTTGAGGAAGAAAATTCTGTGTTGGGCAAAATTTTTCATTTTATGATTATTCCAAGAGAAGGTAAGTAATGTTGATTTGTATCAATGTATGCATCTAACATTTGTGTTATTAACACGTTTGTAGAATCATAGTTACCGTCAAGAGAAGTATTCCAGGTAGTGCAGTTTGGTAAGCAAGTTGCGGTTCAGTATGAGAACCCATGACGGGTATGATGCTCGGGATTCCTATGAGTGAGCAGAAGATGCCATGGGAGAGAATGTCTGTAATAGAAATGACGACATTGAGTCTAATGAAAGGAGATTCCAAGCGACACCATCAGATGTTGCAGCTACCATGAGAAGCTTAATAAAAGCCCAGGAAGAGCAGCATCAGTTGAATGCTGCTATGTTGCAGAGTTTGATAGACTTGCAGAGAAAGATAGACTCTGGCTGAGGTATAGCAAGACCAGAAGGCAGTAAGAGCAGTACTAGGAGAAAGAGAAGGACTTCTAGTGGGTCATCCGATTCTGAAGAATCCAGCGGGGATTCAAGTTCATCTTCCCATAAAAGAAAAATAAAGAGACACCATAGGGATCGCTCCCAGGATGAATTTAAGAAAGCTAAACCTCCTACGTTTGATGGTGAGATAAATACTGGACAAGAGGCTGAAGCTTGGCTTCTTGGTATTAAAAAGTACTTTCAAGTGCATGATTATTCAGGAAACATGAAGGCAATAGTTGCCATATTCAATCTGAATGGAAGGGCATCGATTTGGTGGGAACACTTTAAGCAAGTAAAGAGGATCAGTGAAAGGAGACTAAAGTGGAAACAGTTCAAGAAGTATTTCAAGCAGAAATATCTATCTGACAGGTATTATGATGATAAGATTAAGGAGTTCCATGAGCTGAGATTGGAAAAGCAAACCATGGAAGAGTATGCAAACAAGTTTTTGGAGTTGTTGAGGTATGTCTGGTACATCAGAGATGAAAAAGTGAAGGTCCATCGTTTTCTAAGTGGATTACCTCGGTCTTATAAAGATAGAATTGAGTTTTATGAACCTAGAACTCTTGAAGAGGCAATACAGAAGGCTAACTATTGCTATGAGGAAAGCAAAGGTAAACCTAATTACCATAAGACATGGAAGGACAAGAAGAACGAGAAGTTTGACCAAAGAAAGAAAGGTTTCAAACCTTCTAACTTCAGGAATTAGTAGAAGCAACCATCCCAAGCTGCTAGTAAGCCAGTTGGAGTGACGGGAGAAAAGCCTAAAGATCCACAACAGAATAGAGGGCCACTTCAATGTTGGAAATGTGGAGGACCCCACATGCGTAGAAACTGTCCACTCGAGAATGAGAGTGCAAGGCCAGCTTATAATATTCAAGAAGAAGAAACAGTGGGTCAAGGAGCAAGGGCAGTTCCTAGGATCTATGCAGCACTGGAGAACCGCTAGGCAGATCACCAGTCAGTTGTGGTTGAAGTAGCAGGTAATATTGCTGAGAAATTTATTTCTATTTTGATTGACCCTGGTTCTACTCACAGTTACATTAGTCCTAGAGTAGTGGAAATTTGTGCTTTCAAGAAAGTGAAGCATAGGAAGTCTTGGTTAGTTCAGCTAGCCACTGGAACTAAGAGGAAGGTCAGTGAAGTGGTAGAGAAATTTCCATTGGTCATGAATGGATTGGTCACTTGTGTAGACCTGAATGTTCTACCGCTTGGTTCCTCTGATGTTCTCATTGGAATGGATTGGTTAGAAGCTCACAGGGTGAAGCTTGACTGTTATAATAAGACTTTCGAATGCATGAACGAAGAAGGGAACCTAGTAGTTGTGAAAGGTATTCCAAAGGTAATTTCAGTAAGGCAGGTTTCAGCAATGCAGTTAAAGAAGTTCTGTAGGAAGGGTTTCCAGTTGTATGCAACTCAGATTTTGGAGGAAACAAGAGATGAAACTGTGAGGTTGGAAGACCATCAGGTGTTACAGGAATTCGGGGATGTGTTTCCTGATGAGATTCCAGGGCTTCCTCCAAAGCAGGACATTGATTTCACGATTGAACTTGTGCCAAGAGCAGCACCAGTGTCCAAAGCATCCTACAGGATGAGTACACCGGAGATGCTGGAGCTGAAGATGCAACTGCAAGAGTTGTTAGAAAAGAAGTATATCCGACCGAGTGAGTCTCCTTGGGGATCACCAGTTCTGTTCGTTAAAAAGAAAGATGGTATGCTCAGGTTATGTATTGATTATAGACAGTTGAACAAGGTTACTGTGAAGAATAAATATACTTTGCCTAGGATTGATGACCTCTTTGATAAAATGAGAGGAGCAAAGGTATTTTCTAAGATTGACTTGAGGTCTGGCTACCATCAGGTGAGAATCAAGGATGGAGACATTAATAAGACAGCCTTCAGGACAAAGTATGGGCATTATGAGTTTGTAGTGGTACCATTTGGCCTCACCAATGCACCAGCTACATTTATGTGCCTTATGAATAGCGTCTTCGGCAAGTATTTGTACAAGTTTGTTCTTGTTTTCCTTGATGACATTCTTGTTTATTCTAAGAATGAGGAAGAGCATGAAGAGCATTTGAGATTGACATTGCAAGTGCTTAGGGAGCATTGATTGTATGCAAAACTGAGCAAGTGTGACTTCTATAGAGATAGAATTCAGTATTTGGGTCACATTATCTCAGAGGAGGGTATATCTGTGGACCCTGAAAAGATTGAAGCCATTACGAATTGGCCTACTCCAAGAAATGTGACAGATGTAAGATCTTTCATGGGACTTGCAGGATACTACAGGAGATTCATTGAGGGATTCTCCAAAGTTGCACATGCTATCACTTCTTTGCGAAAGAAGGGGATGAAGTTCGAATGGACATCTAGGTGTGAAGAAAGCTTCCAGCAGTTGAAGAT
>LPNX010455021.1:189243-203262 GCA_001517045.1 Pseudotsuga menziesii | reverse complement strand
GTGGAACCCGAGGGAGATTTCCGAATCGAGCCAATGCGCATCCTCGACAGGAAGGTCACAATGCTCCGGAACCGAGCCATAGGTCAGGTAAAGGTGCAATGGGAGCATTTCGAACCTGAAGAGGCTACATGGGAGCTGGAGGATGCCATGCGATTGGCACATCCATTTTTGTTCAATCCTATGGAACACTGAGGCAATGCCAGTGTAGCATTTTGTTCAATTTTGTAAGCACTGAGGACAGTGCTATTGAAGGGGGAGGGGAATGTAATGTCCCGGTTTTGACCCCGTTACATTAGATGTATATGATGTGTATATTGTAAATGATCATGGTGAAAAGTTAAAGGCCAAGGCCCCACCATTGATCGGTTATGCTATGTTTTGGATTTAAATTTGTCACCGATGGTATATTGGGGCATGTGGCATATATTATGTTGTTCATCATGTAAATATGCATCTATAATTAATTAAATGAACCCGACCAGCTACAATCGCGGCAACTAAATCGAAAGGGGCATGATTTTTCCAAGGGTAAGGATGTGGGGAAATTGTCCAAATTTAGCCAATAAGGGAAAATACCCATGTGTCTTCTTTCTTGTTTTTACCCAACCACTTTCATTGAAGAAATACTGCTGGTGGTTGAGGCAGTTATTGATTTTGGGGAGTGGGGTGGTAGGACTATCAGTCCTCATCCACGCTCACACTCCACCCAGCAGTTGACTTCAGAATGGAAGGGAATCCTTCACGCACTCTTCCTCATGCACAGGCTCATGGCAGTTTGCTCTCACACAGACATTTTCTTGGCTCCATGAGTTTGCTGAACACCCATGCACTGCAATTTCACGTCCTTCCCATTGTTTGTTCATCCACGGAAAAAAACGGAGTTGTTTTTCCTCACGCAGGACCTCCATTGTCTGTTCCTTTCCTCACTGGGTCAGGATGTTTTCCCATGCATAGGTATTCTTCTATTAGGGGCTCCCATAGCGAGCTGAGAGCTGTGCATTTTTCACCCATGTTTTCTTGAAAAGAGCCATTCACATCCTCGGCTATATGTTCTCCTTACAGACCAATATGGTTGTGTAATTTCCGTCATTTTAATGCTGAGATTGGAACTGTTGTTCTTCCCCCATGTTTACTGTTTAGTTGGGACTGTGTAATTTGATTATTGGGAGTCGTTTTGGCCACGAGAGGGCCAAGAACGACTCAGAAATCGTTTTCCTTGTTTAAGCTGTGATAGATAAATTAATTGCCTGAGTGCAATGGTTGGTCTTCAGACTGTGGGAGGATCAGGGATGTTGGCTTAGATTTGCTTGATAAACCTGGTGGTTGGAAACCACACAGACAGATCTAGAGGGCTGGCCTTCTTCTCCAACACCCCTGAATAGCACTGGAAGGGAATGTAGGGCCTGAGGGACTGTGTAGCAGAGAAGAGACTGATTCCTTGTGTTGGGTGTGTTTGGGTGTTTTAGGGGTCAGGCTAGTTCTGGTGTAGGTGTTCTTAGCTCTGCAATGAGCTCACCATCTTAGCAATTTTCCTTCTCCAGCTCCTTAATGGCCTGATAAACCCAACTGTGTTGTCTTGGTTGTGTTTTTGTATATCCCTGGCTATGTGTAAGCCTGCTAGTTCCCTTATTCCTTGGAGAATCATTCCCAGCTCGGGGGTGGCAGCGCTGCTGAGAGATTAAGGAGCACACTAGCCTACGATTGGGTGGAACATTGCAGCGACATAGTTGGTTGCAGCTCGAGTTCATCATAAGATAAGTGATCTTGTGTATTTTAACTTTGCAATTCTATATTTACTGTTAATGAAAATGAAATGAACATGTTGAAGGAATGCTTGTTGAATGCATATTGATTCCGCTGTGCAAGATAAATAATCATAGTTGTGCATAATATACAATTGTAGTTGTGTATGATGAATGATGGTATCTGTGTACATTCCACTGTAATGCATCTCTTTATCAACATTCTATTTTAGCATTTCAGCATTTTATTTATTCCTGTACATGTTCATGGGGAGGTTAGCCCGGGTGGTTTAAGCCACGGGTCGCGTCCTCTTCGCCGGTCGGAGGCATGGGGACGTGATACACTGAAAGTCAAATATACATATATACAAGGTACCATACATAAATTTCTTAAGCATAGCACCTCTTCAGGTACAACCCATTGTGAGGTTTCCCAAAGGGTATCCCGCCATAGTCTACGAGCTCGTAATCCTCTTTCTCTAAGAATTTACTAATGACAAAGGGACCGTACCCCATAGATTCAAAATTTCCCTTCCCTAGTTTATCATGTCTCTGATCATAAGTCAGTACTAGGTCACCTTCATTGAAAATACAAAGTTGAATAGACTTGTCATACTGGTCCTTGACACATTTTTGTGTCTTATTAGCCAAGGAAACATCTCTTCTACTTTCATCAAGGTTGGTCAAGTACAAAAATCCCTCTTCCTTGACAGAAAGTATTTGGGAGAAGTTCTACTGCAAGTTTAAGTGACGAAATTTGACACTCAATAGGGAGGACAACTTCTAGTCCATTAACCAACTGAAAGGATGTGAAACCAGTTGTTTTTTTTACTGAATTCTTATAAGCCCAAAGTGTAAAGAATAGAGTCAAGTTCTAGTTGGATTTGTGGTCTCCAACCATCCTATGCAACATGGTTTTCAAAACCTTGTTAATGGCATTGAACTGACCATTAGCCTACGGGTAATACAAAGTTGAGTTTTCATGGTGAAAACCCAACTTTGCGCTTAAATTAGCCATCATCTGATTACAGAAATGAGATCCGTGGTCAGTGACTATGTCTTATGGGACTTCGAACATGGCTATCACATGGTTAAAAAAAAGAGTGAGGTAGTCTTACCATCCTCTGCATATGTAGGATGTATCCATGCCCCCCGGATACGATGATGTAACCATGCCCCCCAGCTAAGGTAGGCCCTACAATGCATAAAATCAATACCCCACTTGGAAAAAGGGACAACTGAAATGATGTGGTGTAAAGGAGTAGGGTGGGTGTGCGTTTTTGAATAAAATTGTTTATAGGGTGGGAATTTCTTAACCACTTCATAACAATATTTAAAGATCAAAGGCCATAAATACCCAGCGCGAAGGATTTTCTGGGCTATAGCCATCCCATAAAGATGACCACCACATGCTCCAGAGTGGCAGTCTTTCAGAACCTTTTCAACCTATTCATGCGTAAGGCACCATTGAAGGATGAAATCGATACCACGGCGGTACAATGTATCATTCAAAATGAGCTAGTACTTTGCGTGGTGACATATACGACAATGATCATCACGGGATATGTCGAGCTGAAATATCTAAGTCTAGAGATAGATAATCAAATATCCATACCATGGATTAGTTGTTCTTATCAAGAAGAAAAAATCATTCGAAAATGAATCATTGGGCTCAATTTCTGTTAAAGCATAGGGAAGGTCACACATAAACTCTGTGAAAACCAAAAATTTCTTCAAAGTATCCTTGGAGAGCTCAAGATCAAATTCCTGTAAGATAACAATCCAACAGGAATACTTCCCCCTAGTACCCGACGAGTGAGAATTTAGTACATGGGGTTTTGATATGTGAGTGCAGTTGTTGTACGTAGTAGAATGTAATAATGAAAATTTTGTATAGTAATGACTGTAGCCAGAGCTAACTTCTCCACACGTGATTAATAGGTTTCAGAGTCAATGAGACTCTTACTTAGGTAATATATCATGTAATCTTAGCCATTGGGACTTTCCTGCACTAGAACCATTCCAATGGTAGTAGTGGAGGAAACAACATACAACAGAACGTATTTTGAATAATTTGGGGGGTGCAACACCAATGAATGGGTCAAAGCATGTTTTAGATTATCAAAAGCTCGTCGGGATTGGTCATCCCAGAAGAACGGAGTGTTCTTCTTCAGGAGACGCATATAACCATGTGTTTTTTCTGCAAAGTTACATACAAAACGATGAAGAAAATTTTCCTTCCCTTACGAAGGACCACGCCTTAGTGTAACAAGGACAAAGAAAATTTTCCTTTCCCCAATATGGTCCCCAGATTTGTTGCTAGGAAAAATGCACCTCTTGTGGACAAGAGCTATTTGTCTAGTCTAAATGGTTCATATCTAGAAAAAATGAGTTTAAACAAAGATGGAAGACTTCCCCTAGACGTTGTGGAGATATGGAATGAGTCCCTTTGATGGACTGGTGTAGCTGTTTCCTATGGTGATGGCTCTTGACGTATGTACCTACACAATAACATGAAACAAGAAAACAAGATCAAAAGCACCAAAATATAATCCACAATTCTATGTTAGTGACTAAGGAATCCAACAGTAAAATACATGATTACAGCATAACATATCTTACGGGAAATGAACCAAATTTGCATTAAAGATGAAGAAGAAAGGTTACAACCTTTGCCCTAGTGTTTTGATGCTCCTTCACATGCCAATGCCATGTCCCCAAAATCTCCAACTTGCTTCTTCTATGCTCACCCTACTGATTTCACCAGATCCTAAATGCAACAACATAACTTTTCTCTCTCTCAACCATGGGGTATGAACCTGGTTTTATAGGCCTTAGGAGGATAGGGATGGTTGAGTAAATGGTTGGTGAGTTGGAAGGGAGATCCCAAAAGGATGGATCTCGAGTCCAATTCGTCCTTAGGAGTAGGGATGAGGGTTCCATGAAGTCTTCCTTTGAGAAGCATCGTGGAATATTCTCTTTTCACTTTCTACCTTGGGCACCGCTTCTCCTCCATTGTGATAGAGTTGTGACGAGGTAGAACCACACATTGAACAAGGGGAAAATGTGGTGAGCATTATTCAAGAAGTTAACACTTCTTACCTTAAGGGAATAAACGATGCCACAATTTGATATGCAAGACTGAAGTTAGGGCCAGTATTTTCACTTCACAACTTGGGATTTAGGGAAATAACTGATGTTTGGGACCTCATCACATAATGAATACAATATCTATGTGTAACAACAAATAATATGATACATTGAGGTATAGCAGAACCATATACTTTGCACAAATGATCATTTCCAAGTAGATTCCCCTCTTCTAGTTAGGCATGTTCAGTACCCCGTCAGGTTTACCTGGTCATACCATAGGCCAATACTCGTTGCAAACATGCCCATTAGTTACGCCAATGGATTATCCTCTTAAACCCTTTTTAGAACAGAGGCTCGTGTCCCAAACTTCCAACCTTAAGTTTTTAAGCAATATTGTCTATAAGATTTTGAGGGGATGGGGGAGCAGCTCTGAAAACCTTACTATGGGATCAGATGGTATATGGGTTGGAGGATAATTAAAAAACATTTTGAATTAAATAAATATATTTCTCCCATGTAATGGAACTGCAAGTGAGATAACTAAATTGAAGACGTAAATGGCTGAGCTTATTAATGTGAAGTGGATGGAGCCATAAGATAATGAATGAAAGATGTATATAGTCCCTAAATTTGTCTTTTTTCATATAGAATTATAGTATTGTTCCCCAACAAACTAGGAATTTCATTCACCCTTATGCTACTTTGTGATAAAAATTCTTTAAATAACAGGGTTTGATAATGAATCTAAGATGTACAAGTCACCTCTAGGTTTTTAGATAGACCTTAAATCTATGGTAAATCCTCATTATATTTAAATTTGGTCTTGAGCAACAATTATAGTAAAAAAAATATGCATGTGTGAAAATAAATAATGATGCAAAATTGTTTTGGTTTAGTTATTAACATTATCTTATTCTTAGTTCTTTTATCTGAAAAAGGTAACAAAAAGTTAAGTTGCATTAATTTCGAAACTAAACATGCAACTCTTTATTTATATACATATTTTCCTATCCTATGAAGAAAGAAAACATTTTTATTCAAGTATATGAGCTGTTCCAATGTAACCAAGTGCAAAGCAATATGAAAAATATACCTTTATCCACATATGAGAAGGTTATTGCAATGATTACTTGAATGTGGAATACCAACCAACTTACTTGTTTCTACATCAGAAGGTTTTGAATGAAGGAATGGTATTGCGGTTGGGTTACCTCTTGGAACCAATACTTGATGAAATCCTGATACTCACTTTCCTTCCTCAATCCATGCAAATCCTCTTCTTTTGAATGTTCAACTGCTTGAATACATGAAGGATCTATCAACTTGCATGTAGAGAAATTTTTAATTTCAGGTTTCTCTCATTCGGATATAGTCCCCAATACATCAACTTCTTCTGCACTCTTGCAAAGAAAATTCTTTTATGGTTCTTAGGAATTTGGGTCGTTTGTTATTTTAGGAGAGGTTGATAAACTCTCAACTTCTATCAGGATCTGTTTTTCTTGAGAGGTAGAGCTCAAGAGTTCTCTCATACTAATAAGCACCTTCGAATCCATGGCATTGGTTTGTAGGTTCTACTTCACACATGGGTTAGTATATAGAGATCTTAAAACACCCAAATGGATAGATATATATTTTAGTGATTTGAATAAAAAACTACCTACAAAAATATATTCCTAAAACAAATTTGTACAAACCAATAAAAACAAATCTTAGGGACTAATTGTAAAATTGTAAAACACATCACACCTATATGAACTAAAACAAACTTGTGAAAAATATATGAAACTCAAAACTACATAAAAGTAAACACATTGGCTGCAAAAGACTAGATTGTGAGAAAGTATACAAGCTCAACTTGCAAAAAGAAAAATAGAAAAAGAAAGCAAACTTTGCAAAATAAATTGCAGAAAATTAAACACTCTTATTGGAAAATAAATAAATCAATCAATGGGAAATAAATAACACTCTTGCAAAAAGGAACAACAAGGTTTTGGGGCGACCCACTAAAATGGACACGTAAGGATATTACACTATGTAAATTCTGAGGTGAAGTCTTCTTTCTGTCTTATCTTTTCCCCTCCCCTTTGATGTGTAATGTAAAGGAAACCTATCTACCTACACTTCCACCCTTTTAGCACCTCCCTGAAAACGACACCAAAAATGTCAAGAAAAATAGGCACTATCTATTTCAACACTAAATTGTCAATGCAAGGGATTGTGAGCTTAGAGGTTTAAACACAGTATGTGTAGTACTAAAGCCTAAATTAATCTAGGCTAACCTAACCTAAATCTGACAGTATACTTAAAATCAAAACAAGAAAATTGAGATAGATTAGCAGCTAAGGAAGAAACTCATTATGGAGTGACCATATCTCATGGGTTAGGTCATTAATCATATGTATGAGTGAGTTATCACTATCTTAAAGGAAATTAAGCATTCTTAATCTAAGGTACATAATTCATTTCCTATTATAGAAAACACTTCTATCTCGAAAAAGGATTAATCTATGAACTTGAAAACTAGTAACTAACAATGTTAGGTTATTAACTTCCAATTATATTCTATTGGAGAACTTCGAAACTTGTAAGTAAATACATCTATTGAACATAGAATAGAAATTCAAAACTACTCTATTTCTACAATGAATTGAATTGAAAAATAATCTATTTTAGTAAGCATCTAATGACAACACAAAAATATTCTATTTCCTCATAAAATCAAAGCTATGTTGAACCTGAACTATTTCATTAGTCAAAGGATCAAAGGACCTACCATATAAGGGAAACCCGATTCCTTGCATTCAAGACAAAGCTAATACTATGTTTTATGCACAGGGTTGAAATGTAACTATCTCTACAAATAGAGATAGAAACAGTGGAAACCCATTTCTTAATCTAACATGCAATGATAAGGAATTTGTACAAGGTCTAAAAAAAATTAAAATTCAAAAACCTATATAAATTGAAAGCAAAGACATGAATCAAATGCACACTTAAATATTATTTATCACTACAATTTGAAAGGGTTAAGCTATGAGAACAAAATATTGTTCTTCATAAAAATTTTATACAGAGGTCTCCCACACATAGTCTATTTAAAAATCCACAAGCAACATATCAATCCACATCGTATCTACGAGAAAGCGTTTCAGAAATAATTTGAAATTGCTAGAATAGAAATGAAATAGACACATGCTGAGATATCATTTGCACACTACAGCTATGATAAAATGTACGAGAAAAAAGGAACATATTTAAAATTCTAAGCAAAGAAAAATACATAAACGATTACACAATCCACAATTCCATTTACACACTCCGTAATAAAAATACACACAACTATGTATCTGATTATAAAACACGATGGACGATTCACGCTGCCACTGAGGGGCCCTCCCAGAGATAATGATAAACTTCTATAGCTTATTCAATCACTAGTTTCATAGAAATAGAAGAACAATTGAAAACGGGAACATAGCACCAATTCAATATGATAAAAAATAGTTTTGTACACACGATGTGTTTTTTCATGGCTCAGAGCATGTATATATAAGATTTTACACATGGGAGAGAGTATACCCTAGAATCTATCAATGATAAGACTTCATAGATGCGTTTTCATTAAATTGCCCAAAACAGACTTAATGATTCAAGCAACCATTGCACTGTGAATCTTAGAGATCCCGGAGACCAATTCAAAACTGTTAGGAGAATAGGATCCATGTGGGAATGAAGTATAACAAAACCCATTTTCCCAATTAAGCCATAAATGTCTTCAAATAAGAAAACAAATGATTTCCATGGTGCATTTGACAGTTCGAATGCGAATGGAGGTTTGAATGACCTGCAACTGTAATTAGTTCAAAAATATGGATTCCTAGGATGAATTGACTAGTGTGTTGGCTTTCTGGGCTCTTGGATTCCTGTATGCATCATTGGTTACAAACCTACATAAAACATCAATCTGTTAGGAAAAGAAAAACATAGATTGACTTGCTTTTGTTATGGGTTGCATATAGTTAAAATATTATATGGTATCCATTTAAATTTCCATTTCAACATACTCTATGGGGGTATGAATAAAGCCACGTAATATGGTTGCTTTTTATGTCTTTAATCCAAATTACATTGAAACATATGAGTGGCTTTGACAAGAAAGTGATTTAAAGTTAAACTATGTTTTAATATTGAATTCTTTAATTTAATTAAATTTAAATCAATGTTTAAAATTCATCATTACTTCCTGGTTTATTCATGTGCAGGTATTACATGACCAACGAGAAGTAGAACACAAATATAAACTGTTAAGTCAGTAAATTTTTTCTTCAATTTTGGTTTGACTTCTTAAATTTTGGTTTGTTTTTCATTTTATTTCAATTAAGGTTTTGTTTTAAGTTTTGTTTTGAGTTTCCTTTAAGAACTTTTTGGTTGATTAAATAGTTTTTGAGCTTGCTTTTATAGGTTTTATTTGATTTCTTGGTCTTTTGCATTCAAAAAGGGGTTAAAGATAAGTCATATTATCAAAATTGATTCATTAATGTTTATTTGGAAGATCACCTATGCTTGATGTTCAACCTAGCAACTTTTTAAACCTCCTACAAATTATCAAAAAGCTGGAAAATAGCGAAAAATTAGCATTGGAAATATTCTTGTAGCGCTGGAGCGAAAATTTACAAAGGGCGCGCTACAAGAATATCGCATCCTTCAATTTTTCTGATTTTCAAGCCGAATTTTGGCACGGGTTCAGTTCATAGGTGACTAATTTCATGATTGAAGGGTGTTGCTACGTGTTATGTTAGTAATTATCATGCAGGCTGGTCTGATTCATGTTGAGAAGAGTTCATTGGTCATCATTAACTGAACGCAGCTCAGCATGCCAAGAAGCAGCACAGAGTTGGTTCAATGTGAGATGGGTGGTTACTGGCATGCACATTAGAAGAAAGGGAACGACATAGCAGAGAACTTAAAGCCGGACTCCATCCTTTACAGCATCGATTTGTTTTCTGGTACCTTCGTCGACAACCTGGAGTTAGATCAGAAGCATCATATGAAGAAAAGATAAAAAATTGTGGAGTTCAGCACTATGGAAGGATTTTGGGTGTGTTATTGCCATAAACCATTTGTAATTGTGATGCAAAAGAGCAGCTCTGTAGAAATCAGGGAACTAGTCATTCGATGTGTTTCACAGATGGTTTTGGCTCGTGTCAACAATGTCAAGTCAGGCTGGAAAAGCATGTTTATGGTGTTCACCATAGCAGCCTCGGATGATCACAAGAATATTGTACTTCTGGCTTTTGAGACCATTGAAAAGATAGTGCGAGACTATTTCCATTACATAACTGAGACGGATATTACCACATTCACAGATTGTGTCAACGCGTTTCTTCGTTTCTGTGCTCTAAAACTTGCTGAGGGGGGGGCTTACTTCTTCAAAAAACAAAGATAAGGAAAAGGCTGGGAAGCCTCCTACTTCATTTGCTGTTGGGCTAGACAGCCCAAAAATTTAGTGATGAACATGATCAACTATTTTTTTTGGTTCCCTTTATTAGCAGGATTTTCTAAGCTTACTTTTGATCCGAGGCCTGATGTTAGGAAAAGTGCATTGCAAGTGCTTTTTGACACACTGCGACACCATGGGAATCTATTTTCATCTTCTTTGTGGGAACGAGTGTTTGAGTCGGTCCTTTTTTCCAATATTTGACTTTGTTCAACCTGCACCTAACCCTGCAGAAGGCAGGGCACATTTGAATGGCTCAGAAAATAAATATAATGGTCTTGATGAAGATGCTTGGATTTCTGAAACATGTACATTGGCACTGCAACAACTTGTTGACCTTTTTGTCAAGTTCTATGATTCATTAAACCATTTACTTGGGAAAGTGCTAGAGCTCCTAACAAATTTTATAAAGCAGTGGGTTCAAAGTTTAGCTGGAATTGGCGTGTCTTTTTTTGTTCGTTTGATGAACAATGCTGGTAGTCTTTTCTCAGATGATAAATGGCAACAGGTGTTGTTATACTTGAAAACAGGAGCTGCTGATACAGTGCCAGATTGTGCCCAGATTGCTTACAGTCTGGTTGATAGTGAGCTGTCAGACAGTGAAGAAGAAGATCCTATTAAGCCTAACCTTGGAGTATTAGCTGCTGACACAGTGTCCACAAAAGAAATGGGAGATAGGGGTGTAGACATATTACAATCTACTATTTCTGATGCAAAGTGTCGTACAGCAGTACAACTTCTTCTAGTTCAGGTTATCACAGAGATGTATCATATGCATGGAGAAAAACTGTCAGGAGCAAATACTATTGCACTTCTAGACATAATCTATTCTATAGCTGTCTATGCACATGAAGTGAACAGTGACTATGCTCTGCGTTTGAAGCTTCAGGAAATGTTTTGGATGACCCAGATGACAGATCCTCCTTTACTTCGTCTAGAGAATGAGTCCTATCAGGCATATCTTAAGCTGTTACAGATTGTAGCACATGGAAAACCTATTCTTGCTAAAGAAATTAACATAGAATCCCGCATTATAGAACTGTGTGAAGAAGTTTTACATGTTTACATAAATGCAACTTCTACCAAGTCCTTTCCTGAGTATGGTGGTAATCATTCAAGGGGGGCACATTGTGTGATTCCATTAGGTTCTCCAAGAAGAGGTGAATTGGCTTCTCGGGCCCCTTTAGTTGTGTCAACTTTGCAAGCTATTAGTGGATTGAAGGATGCTGCATTTGGGAATTGTTTGTCTATATTTTTCCCACTATTAGCAAGTCTCGTCAGCTGTGAGCATGGTTCAGGAGAAGTACAATTGGCACTAAGTAACATACTCAGTTCTTGGATTGGCCAATTTTGCTCCAGGCTTGATCGACAGTTATAGTTCTTATCAGGTTAGCATTGGTTGTGACAGCTACTGATTATTGAGACTGGAGAACACTGTTGAGAGAGGCAGATTTTATGGTTTGACTGATTCCACTGTCTTTCATTTACAATATCTTTTCAAGCAGTGAAATTAATTGAGGTTAATGGCATCTTAGTTCTTGTGCACTGCTATAGTTCTTAGCAGGTTAAATGCCATGACAAACACAATCAGAAAAAACCAAATGCAACAAAAGGAGCACTCTGAGTTGATGCATGGCCAGCCATTTCACTCAGACAAAGAAGAGAAACAGAATTCTGCTCTATTTTTCCTGTTTTGAGTGATTGAAGTCAAATTCCTACCACGAGCTAATGGAGAGGAATTTTTGAAAACAAAAGGATGTTTTTGTTCATAATATACTCATATACAAAAACCTCTCTCCTTTTTGCAACAGCTATCAAGGTTTTAAATATTCAAGTAAATCTTTGCAGCCTATTTTTCAGGGAGTTTAAATATTCAATATTTTCCTGTTTTAGTGTTCATTTTTAGGGGCATATTATGATCGATTGGAGATGAATTTTGAAAAACAAAGAAAGGTTTTTGTCCATAACAGACCCATTTACAAAAACCTCTCTCATTTTTTACACAGGTGTCACCAATTGGGATATATGGAAGTTTTGTTGACACCTATTTTCCAGAAATTCGCTATATTTGCCAGGAATCCGATTTGCTATTTTTAGTAAATTAGTTGATTTAGTTAGTTAATGTAACTGCTGGGTAGTTTCAATTTCGACCTAATGAAGGGGAGATGGAACTAATTCTTTGTAAATATAAAAGAGGGATAGAAGTACTGAAGAAAGGTTCTGGATTTTGGGAGCATCAGGAGGTCTGCTAGCTGCTTGTACTGTCAGACTTGTTCAGAGATAGGTACTGTAACTCTCATATGCATTTACTGATGAAATAATGTGATATATGAATCTTTCCCCCACATTTTGTCTATGTTGGCTTTGTTATTGAGCATGTTTTGCTTCTTAAATGGTAAATTCATTGCTAGTTAATGTGTTTTTCTGGTAATGCTTATCTTTTAATGTATGAACCACAGCATAGTCTCTTTGTTGGATTTTTGTGATATGTTTGGGCATATTTATCAGTCTATGTTTATGATTTATTTGTTGCTTTTCCTTTGAATGTATTCCCTGCATGTTCTTGAAGCTTACAACCATTTAAATCATACACAAAACCCTAAACTTTATTTTATTTATTGAGTTTTACTCTTGAGATTGTGTTGGCTTCTTCCCCTAGCCTTAGGAACAATTTATCGCACAATTTATCACTGATCTCCATGGTGATCTCACCATGACATCTCTCTATCTATACCAAGGATGATATAGAATCCTTCCCCCCCATCCACCTCACAGACAACCATGCTAGTCACTCTTTCCTTTCCAATAGGTCCTGTAAGGCCCACACACTCCTCACAAAAGCATTGATGATCCTTACAATATAGAGGCATAAGACCAACATATGCATTAGAAATCAACATCAAATCATAAATACATATCTCAAAATTTATGTGCATAATCATGAAAATGTATAGAACTAGATATAATGACAAAACAAAAAAGCATACCTAAGGCATCACATCCATCCACTGATTATGGTAACTATAACTTCCTAGTATAGTCCATCCCACTCCATGAGAACTGCTCCATCGAACCAATATGATAAAGTCACACCTCCATAAAGTGTGGTGTGAAAATAGATCTTGCCTCATAACCACTATAGTGAGGCATCACCACTCCCCTAAAAAATAAAATACGAGGCTCTTGAGTCCCCCTCAGTAGTACCACATCCAATGGTCTTAGAGAGGGATACCTCTCAAAGAAAGAGGAACACATGAGACTCTCATGGGTAAAGGTCCTTATCCTATCGGGCTCCCTGCATAGCTCATCTAGCTACTCCCTCATCATCTCTTCTAGAATAGGTCCCCATGCAACCTAATCACCACCTATCACCCTCTCTATTGGTACCATATAACTATTGGAAATCCTGTGAGAGGCTACCCATAATATCCTCAGCACCATCGCATCTATAGATCGAATCGATAAACTACGAATATGAATCACCAAAATGTTCCCTGAGTCCAAGGAATCCCTATCACCACTGCAATATTGGCCAATCAGACCTCGTATCATGGAGAATCCACCCATGGCTAGATGAGTTGACTCCCATACCCCACGTTGAGTCAACCATTTCAAGAAATATATATCCTAAGTTGTAATGCCCAGGTCCCCTAATCCTACATGTAATACCGACAAATCCATATCCCA
>LPNX010455021.1:169267-184732 GCA_001517045.1 Pseudotsuga menziesii | reverse complement strand
TATATATATCAATGGTTAATGAAAAACATATGCATAATGAAATTATAAGATAATTCATTAATCAACATGTACAAGAGTACACAATATTGGAAGAAGAATTTTCTTTATTAATAAACAGAGAATGGTGAGATTACAACCTAACTTCTGAAACAAGTGCTTCTCTGCAAACCAAGGAAACTAAGGTCTGCTGGTCCAAGATGTCTGAAGGAATACCACCAGCGTAAACTTTCTCTTCTAGGAATGATTGATTAGCCCCATCCTATGCCCTCTATTTATACACGAGGTAAAAGAGAGGTTTCGAAGGTGGATGGTTGAGACAGTTGAGACAGTTATGATTAATGACTTAACTGTTATTGACTAATTGTGTTTTATATTTTTTAACTTCAAATTAAGCTACACGTGAATATTGATATAGAAAGTTGGCGTATGACACACTCCTTGCTTTAAGGAAGTTGCAATGCACATACTCGCGTGTGACATGCTGGTTACTTTGTAAAAAGTCACGTGTGTGACCCTAATGTCCAAATAAAAATATATTCAGCTGGTCAGGAGATGATGTATCAACAATCATGCCCATCTATAGTGTTTTGGCTACTTCAATCCAATTTGTCCTTTTGTGTCTTGACATATTGGATGTTAGTACTCGGACGAAGAAGTGCCATTTTACATGATAATAGATGCCCCATAATGTGTGAGGTCAGAGGGAAGTGATGCCTGAAATACATTACAATATTTAATCTTGGAGAATTCAAGTGTCCAAGGCAGCAGAGGAGGTACCTGAAACATATACATATCAAAGTCATATACAAAATCACATCTGAGGATTCCATTTTCAATATAATGGAACACTAGCTCCTTTACAATATTTGATTACATCATATGATACGGGTAACAAGACCACATATATTTTGAAAGGTGGATTGAAGCCACAATATACAATGATGAGTCTTCAAAATATGGAAGTCATGTAACTGATCCTAACACAATCTTGCGCAACTTAGGTTATAAAAGTGACCCTAAGATCTTCATCGAAATCCAAAGGAACCAGTACAATCCCTACCATGTTAATAGATGCGTTGAAGTCAAATATGGAAGGAACTCAATAGAATGTCAGACAATAAGTGAGAATGAAAACTGAAGCAAAGGAATTCACCAATAATGGTAATGAATCCTAAGGTACCATGGTCGAAACTCTAGGTCTTCGTCTTCACGAAGTGCTGATGAGAAACTGTGCTATGATTAGGAAGGCAATGAATCCTCCAAAAGATCATAAGAGTGATTAGGAGCTGGATACGGGAAGGTAGACACAAGTAATAATCATATAGGATAATGATGGGAATCAGGATAATAAGCATATGAACAGAAAAATCCTTGAATAGTGAGCACGACACAGAGATGACCCAAGAAAACTTTTAACTTGTAGATAGGACAAATAGACTTATCTATCATGTAGGAGACATGATCAAAATCCCCATGTATAAAGGACAACTGGAGGGGTAAAAAACAGAAGTAATAGCTGAGATGAAAATGTAAATTGAGACATAAGTATCGAAAAGTTTAGAGAATGCTATGTTAAAGGAGGACATGTTGCCACTGTTTATAACCCAAAGAGAGTAGTTATTCCGTATCTTTCCTGTTAAATTTTAACGAGTCCAAGAAATTCAAATCAGGCCTATATTCATTTTTGACAAGCTTGAAGAGGGAAGTGAATAATGCTTGATAATATCATCGACTCGTGGAATTTACGAGCGCAAACTAGTACATGCTCGTTGGTGTTTTCATATTTTGAGAGTCTAAAAACTACGAAGAAGAATACAAGGGGGTGATTTTTCATACAATTTAGTCTCCTGAGGATGGAAAAGTATAAAAAAACCATAGAAGAACTCTCTTAGCTCCCAAAGGACTAAGGTATACCTTTTTTGTACTTATTCGGCAAGGTCCCAAAAAGGGGTAAACTATCACTAGATCGACGAACCTTCAAGAGCTGCAGATACCCTGAGTTTAATGAGTGTGAAGGAAAGAAATATCACTCAAAAATATCCATTTGATTACGAGAAATGGGGATTACAACATTAAACTTGATGCTTTGTTCTTTAGGTTTTAGCGAGCATGACAAAGACATAAAGTATGCTTAGAATCTTTTTCATGTTTAGGTCCAGAGCACGAAAATGAGAAAAGTAATCTCATACCGGGTGTTCTTTTTCCGTAAGTTTAGTCTCTCAAGTCCGGAAAAATGATAAAACTATGCCTGAGAATACTCTTCTCAATTCCGAAGAAAAGACAGTGCTCCTTTTTTGTAACTATTCCACATGGTCCAAAAAATTGATAAAATACCACCAATGTGGATGCCCGTTCATTTTTTCCTAGCGAGTCTAAACGTACAAGTTTACTCGGCAGTCAAGTCTATTTTGAGGAGTTATATCTGGGCCTAAAGAAACTCCATAAGGGTGGGTATCCTTATAAACATGGATAACTCGGAAAAAGATGCAAAATGAAAGTTCATTTTGTCATGAAAAACTACTAAGAAGGCTCCCGCAAACCTACCACAATTGTGGCATGGGTACCAAAAGACAGTAAAGTGTTCTAAACTAGGGTACCCATGGAAAGGTGGCCCTAGCCACGAAAGAAAAATGATGTAGATGAGATAAAAATGGTTGAACACCATAGTCCGTCGTCAAAGAGGTAATCCTAGGGTTAAAAATGGATAAGGTATAGATGAAAAAGTACATATGGAGGACAAAATCCTACCCTATATGATTGGATAACAACTTCTTAAAGACTTCGAACCTGTTGCATTGAGGAAAAAGAGGTGGTATTAGTTCATTTATATAAAATAATTTTTAAACTATAGACTATAGGTTTAAGATTTTGAAATTTTTCTATATATAGTTCAAAAACCAAAAGAAAACATACCATTTGAAATTTTTACCCAATTTCGCAAGTTTTCACCTCTGACTTGGATTGCTCGGTGAGGACAAACCAATGGACCAATTCAAAATCACAAGTGTGAGGTTGGTTGGATTTCCCCTCTCCTTCATTTCATCCTCTCTAAATTTCATTTTTGTGAAAAATTCAAAGGTTTTGTGGTGGCCTTAAGAAGGTTACCCAATACACACGGGTATGCGACTAAGACAGTCATGTACACATGTTCTACAGACAACCTTCTCGAGAGAAACCCATCTGTGACACATGAAATGTCTAAATAATAGTCACGTGTTCTGTGTGACATATACAAATTTACAACATGGCCAAAATTGAGAGAATATAATGGATTCTGATGATCAATAGTGGTCAATTGGGAAGGTACAACATAGTGCTAGAGTGGAGGGAACGAGAGCATGAAGACATGGATAGAGATTCTCTACGATATGCCCCAACTTTTCAAGCTTTACGTCAAAGTGGTTTATTGAAGTTCCTCTATACTTTCAGTATGCGGGCCAATATCTGTTTACTTGAGCATTTGTTCAGTTACTGGGATCACAACCTTGGTGCTTTTGATATTCAAGGGGAGATCTTGGAAGTCACAATATAAGGCATGCACTTCATTATAGGGCTATCTCGAAGGGGTATTCTTGTGAACCTCAAGGGTATTGGTAGGGGTTGTGACCCTATGAGTGTCCAAGACTATGTTGACACCTACTCAACACAAGGTACTCAAAATAAGGGATCATGCATCCCTATTGTTCACATAAACGGATTCCCATTACAGGTAGTGGTAAGCATAGTGGTGAGGGTTGCAGGATCATCTTCATTGCATCTAGATACTTCAAAAAAGATGAGAGTTGCAGTGGAGTGTGTGCAGGGTACTATATTTGACTAGTGTTTGGGTATGATCCTGATCATGAGGAAGCAACTCTCTGACTGCAAGAGAGAACGTCAGAAAAACTTTGGATATTATAACATATTGGTAGCACTCTTCTTTGAGAGAGTGCCTGCCACTAGTACTGCAGTAGCAATACCATCATTTTCTCCTCTTCGGCCTAGATTGACCAGGTGGGGAGAGGTCTTCCTCTGTCAAGGTGGCGGAGGATCAGTCCAGAGTGTTTATGACAATGACTTTTCTGTATGGTGGGAGCGACAGTTTCTATCTCTCGAGTAGTTCCCGTACTCCGGATTGGATTTATGAGGAGATAATGATCTTGTCCTCCCTCTAGGGGGAGCATGGGGAGAGCTAGGTATTTTTATTTTTAAGTTTTCTAAGTTTTATGAATTTTAATCATAAATTTATATACATATGTATAAGAGTTTTAATCCATTTTACATGTTTTTGTAATGCAGATATTGGACTTGTACACCCCGATGGTGACCCTAGGATGTTTGTGCAGCCCGTACAGGCTAGGGACCAAGGTATACTCATAGTTATTGAGGGAAAGCTAGTCAGGATGACCCATGGAGCTCCCACCATACAGTTTGAGCATATTCTTGTTGTCATGCAAGAGTTTGTAGTAGGGATTTTTCCCACCTGGATACACCTACTGAGGAGGGTTGGCAGGGCTATTCTTTTTTATAGGGAGACCAAAGAGGCTGCTGCAGCAGATGATGATGAGGATCAATCCTATATCTATAGTCATTTTTATGGTTTTTGATCCTATCTTTTGTATATTTATATAGTTCTAACTGGATCTTTGGATCAAAACTCGACATATCTATGGACATATTTTTACATAGATATATATTTTGAATAGTTATTTACATGTGTTCCAAATGTATCTGTTATGTATATTTTACAAAATATGTGTTAAGTGCCAATCTAGAATGTAGTTCGCATATGCATCAGTTATTGTATTTTCATTTTGTGGAATGTGATTAAATGAAATATAATCAAAATTTCTTTCAAGTAATATAACCTGCAAAAATTGATGTAACAAGGTAGGGTTTTGCACCAGATAAGCTCCATTGAGATGGGAAACCACGAGTTGAGAGTCAATTTTGACCTCTAACTAGGTGATTCCATGTGACAAGGCATCCCATAACAACTCAATAACATCCCTGTATTCGGCCACATTATTAGTAGCAGTACCTAAGCAAGCGCCTCTAGAGGAAACTAGCTGTCATAAGGGTGAATAGATGACCGACGCTGATGAAGCTAGGTTACAAGTATGATGACTAGCTCCATCTGCAAAACATATGAACCACTCAGCTGACATCTGTAATAACCAACAGATGGTATAAGAAACACTAACCAACAAACTATTGTACATAAAAATACATACAATAAAAATACAAGAAAAAGCACCAAGCCTAGACATAGGACTTCTGAAGTATTCATCGACCAGGTTTAGAATCAAGGTAGATGTGGATTTCATGTTCAATGATATGTGGATCTATGCCTACTATAGATGACCAGGCACATGCATCGCAAAATTCCTTAAATAGGGTAGCATATATGGCAATCTCCTCTAGAGAGAAGTTTTCACCGATATGCACATTTTTTACGATGTCAGGGTTTACAGAGATGTTGATAGGAATGACAAAATAAATAATTTCCATATTCCCCTCAGCAAAAAATTTCTCCTTTGGAAAAGGATTAATCGATACATCAACATCTTCCGCCAGTCTCACATGGAACTCCTGGTTTTCAATTCTACTCAGTTCTGGAAGAAAGTAGGATCTATGGTGAATATATTCACAAATATTATCTTTCCTACACATAGCTTCTAAAATGGCTTCATCCAAATAAAAAACCATGTCTAAGAAGTCATCTGAATATAAATATTTCTCTACCTAAGTAGGCATATAAGCTTCTTCCAACTCCTCTGATACTGTAGAAGGAGGCATGATAGGATCAGTAGTGGTGTTAACAATAGCTTGATAAGCCACTTCCACCTCCGATAAGGGAATCTCAAGTTGATAAAGGGAAGGAAGGAACAAAGAATCCATTCTATCAACAACTATCATGATAGAATTCCCTACACTAGTAGAACCTAAATAGTTTATAGGGGCTGAGATATCAAATGTGCCCATTAACGATGAATACATTCCAACCCCCAAGCTCTCATTATTTAGCCTAATCTGATCAACCGAATGTACAATGGACTCATTAGTTTCCAACCAGCCCTTCTGAGTGAAATTGAGCTAGTCAACAAAAACCAACTTCCCTTCATGTGGAAAAACCACCACTCACAGAACAACCGAGGAAATCACACCCATGGCATAAGTCCAACTTATCCCTGAAAGCAAGTTATAGTCCAAAGGAGCATCAATCATATCAACTTCAATAGACATTGATTTACATGCCAACTTAATCTCAAAGGCTGGTAGGATACCATGTGGGAAGAAATACCTCCTGTTGAAAGCAGTAAGGTATTTCATGGAACTAGCTCTGAGGAAATTAAAGCCTTCCAACAAGAAATAGACATAACACATGTGGAAGCACCTTCGTCAACAACTGTACGTCCAATGGTTTTTTTGCAAAAAATGACATCTACTGACAAAGCCACATGATACCATATGTGAATATTAATATATGACATATTTTCCATGAGGATCAATGAATCCATACTACCTAAAGCTTCCAAGAGGGCATCTCACTGAGCAGGAAAACTCTGTAGCACTTCCAATGGCAACATCGCAAATGGGGTTTGAGCCAAATATTCAACCACATAGTATTTGGAAGAAGCCCTAGAGTTAGTATTGTGAAATGCATTTTAAAAGACACCTTTCAGTATCTTAGGAATTGGATAAGAAGGTTTCTCTATCATGAGAGGGTTAGAGGTTTCACCAATAGAATTACCCTTCTCAGAAGCCTCAAGTTCATAATTCTTGTTTGTCTTATGGAGTAAAGTATTTGATCATACCATGCTGATATAATTATGATCAAGAGGGGAACTAGGAGTTCCCCCAACTACATTAAAAACATAAGTTGCATTCTACCCTTGGGGAAATGGATCCGTTAGGACGACTGGTTGTTGTTTTTAAAGCAACTTCTAAGTTTGGTCAATAAGGGGTCATTGATGGGTCAAGTGGTCTCCCTGGCACAACTTGTAATGAAAATTCACCCTATTCTTATCTTTTCTACCCCCATCAACATCGTTCGTGGGTTCCTTCTTGTTTTGATTACCCCCACCCTTCTTCCCTTTCTTATTTTTTCCCACTGGAATGTTTATTTCCCTTCTAGGAAGACTGCGCAAAAACAATTGCAGTTTGAGATGAGGGGGTGGAATCCTTTACTGCCTCTGTTGTAGACTTCTTAATTGACAACTTGTGGAGTTTCTTGGCCAGTGACTCTATAGTGGGAGAATTAACTGAACCAACCACACCATTGGCATGGGGTCCAGGATTGGGTTTCTCAGCACTATTGGTAAGCTGTGGTGCCTCAGTTATAATCTCATACAAGATCCCAAACTGAGCATAAATAAAATATAACTGTTGGGCCCTGAGGATAGCCTCTTCTTCTGTGGTTACCCCTGAGGTGGATACGCCCCTAGATATGTAAGGTAATAAATATTTTAAGAACCACTCTAATAATAATTCAAGGGGTATTGTGGATTTTATAAGCCTCTTCCATCTTCACCACTCTTGGATATGATATAAGACGTGTGTGGATTTTTTTTACCAAAAAGTTGACGATAAATATGTGACGACATCATACCAGAAAGGAAGGTGGAAGTGGTTAAGAAACACAATCGCCAAGTCCAAAAAACTGTCATAAGTAGTAGAAGGAATTTCAATGTACCATTTTGTTGGTACATGAGTCAAGGTCCTCCGGAATAGCCTCAACCGAATATAATCGTCGTTCAGTGAGTTCGAAGAGAACCATAGGTGAAAGGTGGTTATATGGGCACCTGGATCTTCTGCAACTTTTCCTTCAAACTTTGGAATGTATGAAGGTAACTTAATTAGAATAAGGGGCCATGTAGCACTATGCCGCACCGGGTCATTCATCAACTTGGACAAGTCTCGAAAGTTTAAAGTTGTGAGGAAGGGAATTTTATGCCTAACTAGAGCTTGAAAAGCTGGAGTCTGGGAGGTAGAAGTACCTGCCCCCTGGTTCTCAAACGTAAAGGTGGGGTTTCCCCCAGTCATTGGTTGTGAATCACTTGGACTTCTTTGAAAGGGATTCCACCCGAAATCCAATGGATTACTTGTGTGTGGTGCACTTTAAGTGGTTTGAGCTGCCCCAGATGAAACTAAAGTCTGAAAGATAGGAGTTGGTATCCCTCCACTAAAAAGAAAAAAGAGAGAGATAGTGAAAGGGGTCGAAACCAGTGTCTGGAAACCTTTTCCATAAGCATTTGTGTTTCCAAACTGCATTCCCACATATGTAGGTGTAGGACCTGCATAAGGAGTGGATGGGGGAATATGCCCCCCATTCCACGAAAAACCCTAGACAAACACGGAGGATCTGCTTGGACCACTCTAAGCAGTATGCATGAAAGAGGGTGAAGCAAAAGGTGCACTGGGAATCCCAGTGACAACCCCACTAGAAGGACCTACTACATTTGAGGAAGTCGATGGTTGGACCACTTGACTACTTGGTGATAAAGGTGCAATAGGTGCATTTGTTCTTGGAGTACCAACTGGGGAAGGTGGCACTCCTCTAGCCAACATGATCAAATTGGGGGTAGAAATACCCTCTCCAGAGCTAACCATAATGCTACTCACAGGAACACCAATAACAGGTGAATTAAAAGGAAGAACTTGGATGATCACAGGATCGCTTAAGTCGGTAAGAGGTGGGTTAAAAATCCTTGAAAACTCGTCATCCTGCAAGACTTCAATATTTATTGCAGTTGCATCAACTTGATTAGTCCTAATTTTTGGTTCACCTTGAACTTCGCTAACTCCTATTGGTTCAAATGAACTATCAGTACCTAGTCTCTTCCTTTGAGGGGGCGGTGGAGGATCCACTATATCATATGGAGGAAGGTTTTTCAACCTTATTGACCTATGGAGAGGTTGGAACTCCACAGCTAAAACTTTGACCCACATACACCTAAATAAAAACTAAATACAAAAAAAACAAACAACACTCACTAAAAAATTCCTATAGTCACTCAGACACAACAGGTATAATATATGCCTTCCAAAGGAAAGTTTGGGATGGTTAGGGTCCAGGTCCAACCAGTGAAGAATAGATAGATGGTTACTTAGCGTCCGTGTAGATGTTCTTGGGCATAAGGGGAGGAATAACCCAACCGCCCTCCCACACCTTCTACCAGGGTTACCTTCCAAGTCCGTTCAAGGTAAACCAAAAATAGCATTCTGGTATTACATGTGTATGATCCCTAATGTAAAGAAATTAAACGCTACCACAACTGCACTGAGAGACTAGAGGAACAGTCACAAGCTTGATCCTTATGCATGGGCAAGGTATAAAATCCCCAAACCCTGTCAACACTGTTACCACATGGGGCCCAATAGGTGGTATTGATAAAATCCCCAAATGCATAAAAATCATGATCTACGCTCGAACAAGGAATCAAAGGATTATTTCCTCAGTCCAGGTCTTCACGTAGCCTCGTGCTTAAATTCCGTGTGAGAGGATCTTTCCAGATGCACTCAATATAGAGGAGGATTTACCTAGTGGAAATCCAACTATATCTAAAGTCAAATACTTGTGGACAGTTAAAACTCCCTGGTCCACAAGTCTAGCCTAAGCTAGTTGGTGTATGAAACTAGGAAAAAAATCTTACTAATAATTTTTAATTATATTGTTTTTTTTAATTGGTTGTTTTTAGTCATAGGTAGTGGTGTGAAACTTGTATGGTGTTATAAACTCAGCAAAAGAAATAAAAAACTGATGTAAAAAATAAAATTTTCAAAGCAAATTGCAACTGCTATGCCAATTTTTCTTTTTCTTTTCTTGTAAAATGAAAGCTAATGAATTTAAACTAAGCATGAGAAACTACAAACTTTAAATTTTTTATTTTTCTTGAAAAATAACAAAAAGCTCACTAGATGCAACCTAATGAAAAAAGCATAAAGTTTTGTCTTTTTTTTTCAAAAAGTTCCAAAAATTATAAATGTGACTAAATGAAAACTTGAGTAAATTTGAACATTCTAAACATATAACAGTGAATGATGTAAAAAAAATCCCAAACCAACACACTTCAACCAAAACGAATAAATGTAACAAACCCTAACCTAGGAGGAACTAACAAACTCAAAAGCTCACTAGATCCACAAAAATGAGAATGACAAAATCAGAATACAAACAACAGTGCAGAGCATAAAGTATTCTTAAGGACTGATCAATGACCTGTAACACAAGCACTTAACCCAAAAATCCAAGTAGGAGGACCAACAACATTCACAAATGAATAAAGTCAAACACAAAAAACCCAAGGACTTGAAAGATCAAGCAAACTATGTGATGTACAGACCTAAGACTTACAAAATCATGTCAGAAACAAAACCTTCATAAGCCTCTGAGAGGTCACCAAAATAGGGACAATAAAAAACCCTTTGAACTCAGAGAAA
Organism: Pseudotsuga menziesii; assembly: GCA_001517045.1. Lineage (NCBI taxonomy): Eukaryota > Viridiplantae > Streptophyta > Pinopsida > Pinales > Pinaceae > Pseudotsuga > Pseudotsuga menziesii. Next base: position 174,310 of record LPNX010455021.1, on the reverse strand, counting down.
GCTACATGAATACATGACTATTACCAATACAACCCATGTGTAACACACGACTGTCCAGAATGAAACCCGCGTATACAAGGTGAAACACGTGAATGTCAACAAGACAACCCGCGTGTACTGCTAAAATGTTTTAAAGAAAAAAGTACTAGCAGACAGGTTATGAACATACCAAACTAAAAATCAAAGGAAAAAAGCAGAAAAAATACAAAGAGAATAAAAAATAGTCAAAGACTGGCCAGGGATCCTAAAGAAAGGACCCATAACAAGCTGGACTCCCCAGCAGAGTCACCAGTTCTGTTGTTTAGGAAAATGCACCCTTATAACCTAGGGTCTATGTGATTACAAACTTACTAATATATACTTGCAGACAACCAGCCATGTAGAAATTGAAATAGGAATAGGAAGAAAACTTAACAAACCTGGTTTATGACGATTAATCCAAGCTTTTCTTCTCCTCTTCCAGTTACTTCCACAGCTTCTGAGGATATATCCAATCACCTACAAAGAACAAGTTTTTCCTGCAAATATCTTATATATATATCAATGGTTAATGAAAAACAAATTTGTAATGAAATTATAAGATAATTCAGTAATCAACATATAGAAGAGTACACAATATTGGAAGAAGAACTTTCTTTATTGGTAAATAGAGAATGCTGAGATTACAACCCAACTTCTGAAACAAGTGCTCTTCTGCAAACCAAGGACACCGAGTTCTACTACTCCAAGATGTCTAAAGGCATACCACTAGCATAAATTTTCTCTTCTAGGAATGATTGATTAGCCCCATCCCGTGCCCTCTATTTATACATGAGGTAAAAGAGAGGTTTCAAAGGTTAGGATGGTTGAGACAGTTGAGATAGTTATGATTAAGGGCTCAACTGTTATCGACTAATCATTTTTTATATTTTTTAACTTCAAATTAAGGTACACACGAGTATTGATATAAGCAAGCGGTGTATGACACACTCCTTTCTTTAAGGAAACCCACGTGTTCAATGTACACACGAGTTGTAATGCACATACTCACGTGTGACATGCTGGTTGCTGTGCAAATAGTCGGGTGTGAAACCGTAATGTCCAGATAAAAATATATTCAGCTGTTCAAGAGATGATGTATCAATAGTCATTCCCATCTATAGTGTTTTGGCCACTTCAATCCAATTTGTCCTTTTGTGTCTCAACATATTGGATGTTAGTACTCGGACGAAGAAGTGCCATTTTACATGATAACATATGGGAATCGATTTTTAGTTTTATATTAGTTAATATTCCCATTGAGACAACTAATCTCTTGTCATGACTAGAATTTGACGGAGACGGCAATATATTTGGCAAGAAAACACCTCAATAAGTTCTCATGTTAAAGTTACAAATATAATATTATGGATATTAATGCTACATGTAGGTTATTTTTCCTTACTATCAGAGGCTGAATGAAATGTTAGTTGGAAACATTTCCACCTATATTGTTTTTTACTTGGTTTCAATTTTCACATGAATTTTTAGATACATTCAAGGATTATGATTTTAATAAACTATGTAGTGAATTCCAGACTCTTTGAAGGAAGACAGGTGAGTCTTCATAAGAATTTTTAGTAACACTTTCTCATATTCTTTGCAACTTTCATATTACTGATTTACCTTCCAGATTTGACCTTTTAAGTATTGCTTTGAACTCTCACATGCCTCTTATTCAAAAAAATCAAAACATTTGTCAAAAGGATGTTTCAACAAATCATTTACACCTCCTCCCAATTATTATTCTCCATCACTACCTCATGGAGGAGAGGGATATACTTCATTTACTCAAAGTCTCAAACCTATATTTATTAAGGAACCAAATGGGGAAGAACATATTAAGGGTAAATTTATTTGTACAAATAATGAATTTAATTGCGTTATTGAGCAACAATTTTTGGATTCTAATATTACAAAAATAGATCAAGATGAATTAATTATAAATCAAACCATATTTTCATCATTTTCTGATTGTTGTACTAATTCTTATTTCGATTCAATTATCAATGAACACAAATATGTTAATGATAATTTTATGTGTTCAGGTACTTCAATAGAACGGGTTGAAGAAGAAGACATGAATTTTCATCACATAACTAGATGTAGTTCAGGAAAAGAGACTCACCATTTTCAGGAATTTTTTAATGTAAGTTTTGATTTACATGGAGGATTATCAATTGATCCTAATATCGAACCAATTTCTTATGACATGCTGGAAGATACATCACCAAAGTGTAGTAAAAAAGACCAAGTAATAAAAGAGAAGTATTTTGGAAATTTAAGTATTAATAATTTTTATAGTTAAAGAGACTCTTTTAATTTTATCACTTCTAATTCATACCTTTCTATGTACCCTGATCTATTTTCTGATTTTAATGTAAAATTCAATTTACTTAACTTTATGCCTTCAAAATCAGATTTTTATGAGATGTCTAACATTGGTGATTCACATATCAAGCATGAAGCTATGAAATTAGGACATGTTACATCATTTGACCATTCTCGTGTTTAATATTTTATAGAGGAAGAAGGTTCGTTACAAGATAATTATATTCAATCGATTTTTGATGAGATTGATACACTGATTTTTGTTGAAACTGAAGATTATTCTTCTCATCAAATTGTTTGTACGAAAGATCTAATTTTGTTGATGATAGTAAAATATTTGTTGATGAGTCTCCTATAAATTTTGATCACCAAAAACTTATATATTTCCCAGTTTATTCAGCTCTAGCTATTGATCTTTTAAACAAGATTACTCATGTCGATACTACACCACTTCCAATACATTCACACGTTACATCGTTTCATAATCCTACTCCTTGTTCGAAACCAATTATTTCAGTTAGTACTAGTTCTTGTGCTAGAAATATTATTTGTCCAATTAATTCTCGTACGATATGTTTTCCATATATGGATTTCTTTTTTTCATACCATACTTTGCATTCTGAGTTTCATGACAGGATTGCAGAGTGGCTCGAAAATTCTTATCTCAAAATATTTCTAGAAACCGGTAAATTTGTCTTATCAGTATATGTAAATAAGATTTCAAAGGGTAAGAATAACATATTTCTTCCTATTTTCCTTTTAGTATCATATCATTTATGGTTATTGTTTGGAAATCATGTCATTCTTGTAGATTTTGAAGTGCTTCAATGGCTCAATTGGTTGTTTCATTTTACATGATATTTTGTATATATGTAATTTAGCTTAGACGTAGGGCAGTTAGTGAATTATTTAGTTTACTTTTGGTTTCAATAAAGCAGTTATCAATAATTTTGATGAAAGGTGAACCACTATAAAAAAAAAATCTTTGAGGAATTTTTCACTATTTATGTTCTTGTCCATATTATATTCTTAAACTTTTATTGTTCAAATTGTATTTCAATTTCATGACCTTTATTATGAAATGTTTAGTAAAATTATTACCTTGAAAAATAATTTATTTGTATCTCTTCTTATGATTTATTTCTTTTGACATGAAATTTATTGTGGCTCGCTTATTTTTCAAATTGATATCAGGATTGCACACTTAGTTAGTTTCTTTTTATATCTTAATTTCATTTGCATATATGATTAAATGATTTATTATTAAGAACATGACCTCTCTATTAGTCATTTTCGATTACTAATTGAAAGTGGTGTTAATCTTGCAGGGGTAAACTGTTTTGGTAGCTTTACTAGATTTTTCATTTTACTTAATTTTAATTACCTTTGATCTTATTGTACATATGTAGCTTACGAGTAATTTAAATTATTTATTTTCTTTATTATAAGTATTTTGCTTTATTTTTTAGTAATGTGCAGTTAACAAATGATGTTTTGATTTCAGGATGAAGACGAATTATCATTCAAGGAAGTAGTCATTGTTCTCTATCTTTCTTTTATCATTTTCTCTTACTCATGAATTTTCATTAATAATTTCATTTAAAGTCTTATCTCTAACTAGCAATAAATTATTATTAATACCTAATGATGAAATGTTTACATTAACAAAAACAAATTTAAAGCAATAAAACTTTAAAAGAGTAGATGGTAAAATGCTTTAGTTAAGCATATTTTTTCTCTCTTATGAATGCAACTCACTCATTCTGTAACTATTTTCATTAAATTGTACAACTTGGAATCCTCCTTTTCATTTTCCTTTTGTAAATAATGATGAATAAAGGGATTTTATTTATTCAAACTTCTCATCAATCAATTAAATGAATCCTAAAGAATGAAAAAATAATTGAATGATTTTGCAAAGGTTTTTGAAACTTCACATTAATGACTAGCTTATGATACTTTTTTATAAAATCATTATAACCATTGACATGTATATTACATTCACTTCTCCTATTTCTATTTTTTGTTCATCTTTGACCCTTTTACTAAAAGTTTAATTCTTGTATCCTTATATTGCGATCAAATTTAATATTATGATATTTGTCATCATTGTTTATGCATGTTGTAATTTTGTGATTTCTACTTTATTTTGTATAGCTCGTCTCTGTTGGAGACATTTACAACCTTACACACTCATTTTGGTCAATTTGGCCTAGTTAAACCACTATCCTAAGTATTATTGGATTAATTAACATTAGTGGAGCATTAAATCTCATCAGCTAGATCACATCCACGCCTACCTTCAGTCAAGGAGGCTAACTTAGCCTTCTCCTACATTCAGGGAGGCTAACTAGAGCATTCTGGGGGTGATTTGAGTGATATTAATGCACCTAATTGCTAACTGATGGTTACAATAAGTTAAAAAGGGCAATGAAGGCACCTCCCTTCATTAAATTGATTATTTAATGATTATTTAATGATTATTTAATGAACTGGAGTCAACAGGGGCGCCTCCAACCAGTTCTGATGTTCAGTTACACTTCAGTTCACGTCATCAGGGTTCATTGGAGTCATTGAAATGCTAGCACTTGATGGTTGGCTTGCTATGACAAGTGTCTGATCTATTTCAATTGAGACTCAGTCATTTATTGCACTCCAACTTCGGTTAGGGCTCAGTTGAGTCAATTAGGGTTC
>LPNX010455021.1:147075-164098 GCA_001517045.1 Pseudotsuga menziesii | reverse complement strand
CCAACCACTTCTGATGTTCAGTTACACTTCAGTTAACCTCATCGGGGTTCATTGGAGTCATTGAAGTGCTAGCACTTGATGGTTGGCTTGCTATGACATATGTTTGATCTCTTTCAGTTGAGACTCAGTCATTTATTGCACTCCGACTTCGGTTAGGGCTCAGTTGAGTCAATTAGGGTTCTGATCAGTGGTTAACATGAGTGTTGATTGTGGCTTACATTCAGTTAAGCTAGACTCACTCATTCAATTCGAATGACCTCCTTAGGAATTCGAATTGCTTCTCATTCATGCTTGTAGCGTGACATTGTAATGTGATTTCTCATTCTTTGTGTGAATATTTAGAGCAGCTACTCATTACGTAGCCCATTTACACAATTTCATGAGTTATTTGTTGATTAATCTTTGATGAAACTGATGTTTAGTCCCTAGATCACTGTGCAAGATCAATAGTCTCATAGATTATTATTGTATCTTGATTTGTGAATTTCAAGTTCATTTACCTTCTTCGACGACAAGTTTAATTTTGGATAGATATTAATCTTTTTCTTATCATTCAATATTTATCATCTTTGTGAATACTTGATTCTTCTTTTCTTTTAAATTATGTTGCATACTTTTTGGTTGGAATTTTGATTTGATCAAGTCCTATCCTCTCTATAAGTATTGGGTGTTTTGGTTAAATTAGTGATTGTTATTTTAAAACCTTTTTAATTTCAAGTTTGTGGTGGTGCACTTCTTGGTATTGATATTTCTATCTACTAATCAAACCACTATCTTTAAAGGGAACCATTGTAAGGAGTTTCTTTCCTTATCAAATGTTCTTATTGTCACTGAATCACTCCTAGAATTGAAAATTTTCTTATGAACTCATCCAATCAATTAGTTGAAATCTTAGTTATTATTCTCAGATTGTGTCTTGTAAATGATATCATTAACTAAGAAATTTAACCTGTAAATAATTTTTTCTCTGTGAATATTTTCCAATCAGTTGCATTATCCATCATTAGGCCTTCCATTCTATCTAAATATTTTTATCTGGGTAATTCTTCTCTATTAAAATTTTGTATGCTTATCTAGATATCATTAGTTTTTAATCCAAATTCACAATAGTAGCATATGAAAAATCACTAAAATAAATAAAATCACAAGATAGGCACACATGTATCCTAGGAAATCCTCAAGGGGAAGAAAACACAGTAAAAATTCCTATTTATAGATGCATAAAATAAAACCCAAAAAACAAGTGATCCTACTCCTTGTTGGTATGTCTCTCTCTCTCCTATGTGCTAGACACAAGTAGGTGTCTCTCTTCAAATGAGGAACACATATCCCCTATTTATACTCTTTTTGTCACTTCAATTTTAACCTAACAACTCGGCCCCACTAAATTGACTGGGCCGACTTCACCTAGGATGACTCAAAACAATATTATATTATATTCATTAGGTATTATTGAGCTGAATTACAATGGAGTTTATATATCATGTCTCTATGATTACCAAATAAAATAGTAACATCCTGACAGAGGACCAAGACATCTCCCTTGGAGTACATCAATAAAATACATTTAAAATATTCTTTGAAGTTACAATATTTCAACGCTCCCCCTTAACGAGAAGGGTATTTTACTGAAAACAACAACATCAACTATAAGAGTAATGAGAGAGAGAATATTCACCAATATCAAGGTAATACATCTATACGTCATAGGAAACAATCATCAGCAACTGGAACAGTTTCTGGAATATCATCAATATCTTCGATACTAGAACATCATCTTCTACAGCACCGAGTCTTCATCTTCTGTAACACTCGATCACTTGATCCTTTGTAGAAACACTTCGATATTTAGATCTCTTGTAGCAGCACTTCAATCTTCTTGATCCTTCTGGAGAAGCACTTTAATCTTCTTGATCCTTTGCAACAATACTTCAACCTTATTAATCCTTTGTCGCATCACTTCAATCTTCTTGATCCTTTGCACCACCACTTCGATCTTATTGATCCTTTGTTGCAACAATGCCTATAGTACACATGATCCCTTTACAGGATGATCAATCCCTATCACTTTAGTAAATAGGTACAAGGATGATGTAGTCCTCATTATCCTCCTCCCCCTTAACAAGGAGGGTCCATAGCATCGACTAGCTAGTATCGTCCGTAAATGAATGCAGGACCTATGTCCACAAGGACTCATCTTAGACCATCCTCAACCTATTAGAGCTAGGACCACTCCCAAGAAAGTGTTATTTTCTATTGCATATACAAGTGAATGTAGGCGCACTCTCCATGTGAGAGTGTCATCTACAACTGAATGAAGATCTAGTATGCAACTGAATGTAGGACTTGTCATCTGTAAGGACTCATCGTAGACCATCCTGAGCTTGTTAAATATAGGAACACTCAGTTGGGTGCTATTTTGACACCTATTTTTGATACCTTAACCCTTCTAGCCACCCCTTCATACCATTATGATCATCCTTAAACCCTCATACTTCACTCATAAAACCTTGATGCTCATCAAAGGTGTAATTGTTGCTAATTTTTAAGGAATCAAATTTTGTAGTTTTTAAAAGCATTTAAATCGAAATTTTAATAAATTACAGGATTTGCTAACTTCCCATAAACACTCCAAGTTTTGGATATTTGCACGATGACTACATGAGATTTGTGATATGCAGGAGGATCCTTGATGTCCAAGGATGGATTTATTTCCAACAACTTCACAAGATATCCCTCATAGGTGTCAAGTCAATGCAGGTCAAAGACGACCACCTATGCTGCCAGAAAGAATAAGAATGGGATTGTTCTGATATTTCAGGGATTTTCTCCTATTTTTGTGGATCAAAGGGCGAGCTCGGGGTTATGGAAAGTTACCATTATGATATGGAGCAAGATTGTAGCATTTTAGTTTGAAAACAATTAGCATAAATATTGGTATTTTCCATGTAAATCCATCCAACAAAACTGAGTGAGACTCTGCGTTTTTATTAATAAAGAACTCAGACTTTCAAACAAATTTGCAAGTGTATTTGCTGTGGTATTTTTTTATGAGATCAATTTAGTTTCTAGTGATTTTATAGTCCATTGTGTGTGAGCGGAGCAGTGGAGGGACCACTCCTCTAAGACTGCACACCATTTCCTTTGTTGTTGCATTGGTATGTTTTAAATTAATTTCTGTGGATGCACATTGTAATCTCTTTTATGCATTTCTGAGTTTCCTGCATAAGCATTTTATTTAGCTATAGATTCTAATTAAATCTGGAAACCACATTTAGCAATACTATTTTATTTCAATTTGAATGCAAGAGAGTTTGAGACTGTGTAATCCAAGTAGGGTTTGCTATATATTGCTTAGATAATTGTAGAATTGTTTTAGGTTTACTATTCTATTGTTGAAAAACTAAATACATTGTGCACTTATAGTTCTTGTAAAAGAACTCAGTCGTTTATGTCTTCAGCAATAGAACAACATTATTTTAGTCTTTATAATTTTTACATTTTATGATTTGTGTTTAGATGTGCTTAAGTTAAAAATTGTCATTGCATACATTTCATGTAAGGGATTTTTGTTAATTTTATACTTACAACATTTAAATAGCCATAGGTCTTTGAATTACAGTAGATTTTAAACCAGTCTAGTTCTAAGTCCGTAGATGTTGGATATACTTTTAAGTCTTAGGATACCGGGTTGACATTTAAAACAATACACTCTGATTTATGATAGTAAATTGAGCCAACATTTGGCATCGTTGCTGGGGAAGCATATTTAGACATAGACATAGGAAGTTTTATCTATTTAAAAAAAATACAAAAACACAGAGTAGAATTTAGTTTTTTTATGTCAAGACAAAGAGACGAAAAATGGAGATTTATAAAAAAACCCCAAAAAATAGAAACAATAGAGGATTATTCATCTCAGAAGAAAAGATTCATTACAACAACTATTGATACTGTCCAAATGGATGAGGAATAAACCTCTAAGAAAGGAGGACTCAATGTAGAACAACGTAGAGAGTATGAAAGAAGAATGGAGATGGAAAACAAACGAAGAGAGATTGTTGAGGAAGAAGTATTTAGAGGATCAACTCCAGAACAATGATAGGAGTATGAAAGAAGGTTAGAAGCTAAAAAAAAAAGATGAGAAGACAGAAGAAATGAGAGGGAAGAGGATATAAGAAATGAGAGAGTAGAAGACAGAGGAAATGAAGAAGAACAGGAAACTACCTTTCGATTTCCAATCTTGGATACTAGTAGCATCCTAGGAGAAGAGGTAAAAATGAAAAATATTCCACCATCCATTTTACCCAACTTTTATGGTATGACTTCTGAAGATCCTGACTCATTTTTGTTTGAATTTGATATTTTATGTCGTACTTATGGATATACTGATGATACACATAAGCGTCTCCTATTTCCTTCTACTCTTAAAACTGCTGCACTAAAATGGTTCATGGGATTAGGAGAACACACTATCACTAGTTGGGATGACATGAGAAATATTTTTCTTAAAAAATATCAAGCATATTTTGGATCTAAAGATTCAAAGGATGATGTTTTTAATATGTCTCAGTAGGAAGATGAAATTTTGGAAGAATATCTTGAGAAATTTCTGTATAATCTACAAAAATCTAAATATACTTCTTTAACTTCAGACATCATCAGAACAATCTTCTTGAAAGGTATCCAAGATGAGTATCTTGATGTTCTTAATGTTATGGGGAAAGGAGATGTTTCCTACTTACCTTTTGATGAAATTACAGAGTTATGTCAAAAGTATTCAAGAGGAATAGCTAGAAAAGGGAAAAGATTTATCACTTCAAAAACAACTAGGTCAGCAACCAGAAGTATATCAAGAGCTGAGTTTGGAAGCGTTAGAAGATTTTAAAGATGATCTTCTAATTAATTTAGGGACACAAGTAAAAGTCTTAAAAAATAAGAAAAGACAAGAACAACAAGATCAACAAGATCAGGCTCTATCAATTTTCTATCCTAAATGTAGGAAGAAACATCTGTTGAAAGAATGTCCTTTAAGTAATATTCAAATTTGTGGGTTATGTGCAGAAAATCACAAGACTGATGAATGTTCCAGGTTGAAATAATTACAAGAAGCTTAGGTGGAAGAAAATCAAAGCATGGAGTCTCTTTACCTTCTGTCACAGAAAAGGCCATGGAAGCCACATTTTCCATGTATGTCTCAAGACCCTATGCAACAATTCTTTCCAAGTTATCAATTTCTGGTTCAAAATAATTGGAATGCACCTATTCCTTGGCAGACTTGGTCTCCTCAGCCAAACCAGAATCAGGCTATGCAAAATTGTCAAGGATATGCCCATGGAAACCAAACATAACAACAAGCCTACCCACAACCTTACCAACAATCTTTTGCTTACCCACAATACCAATAGAATCAACCTTCATTTCCTCCACAGCCAAATCATGCTCCTCAACTGACCCAACCTCAACAAATTTATCTCCCATCTAACCAACCTCCACCTTGACCAACTCAGTTTCCAGCTCAACCAGTTCCAAATCCTAATAATAGAGTGGAAAAACCCATGTATAATATAGATGAAGGAACAACAGTTTCATACTCAATCCTTCCTATTTAAAATATCCACTTGAGGTATGGAAAAATATTAGAAAAAGAATCCCCTCTTCTCATAGAAGAACAAACATAAAAAAGAGAAAACTCCAAGAAAATCTAATACAAAAAATTTGCAGCTAGACAAACAAACTCAAAAGGATAAAATGATAATACCTTAAACACCTCCTTTTCCAGAAAGGTTAGTTAAGGAAAAAATTTCAGTTTCTCTTCCTAAATTTAATGTCTTAGATGAATTAACAAATGTCTGTGTAAAAATTCCCTTGCTGCAAGCTAGCAAAGATATCCAAATATATACAAAAGCAATTAAGGAGTTATGTTTAAACCATACTGGCAGACGAAAGAAGGATCCACAAACAGTTCTTGTAATTGGAAACTTAGCAGGCTTAATGTCAAATACTGTTTTTGTTGAGAAATATGTTGATCCAGGAAGTCCAATGGTAACAATAACAATCAACAATTTTTCAATTTCAAAAACCCTAATTGACTTAGGTGCAGCTATTAATGTCATGACACTAGAAACAATGGAAAATATGGATTTGAAGAACCTTAGACCAACCACTACAATCCTTGAGATAGCTGATAGATCTAAGATAGCACCAGAAGGAATGCTTGGAGATATCATAGTTTCTCTAGATTCCTAGGAGTATCCAATAGATTTTGTAGTTCTCCAACCAAAATCTAACTTAGGGGGACATTCATTGATTCTTGGAAGACCCTGGTTAGCTACAGCTGATGCTTTTATTGGTTGTAGAGCAAGAAATATGATTATCTCTCATGGAACAAAAAGGAAACAAATGACACTTTATCCTTCTGCTCAAAGACCCTCTATGACAGATCTATTATCTTAGATTAATGAAACAAAGGATAAAAAAGAAGAAGTGATTCAGCCTATCTTAAGTATTAATCAAGAATTCAATTTTTGAGAAGAGAATAATGAAGATTTGCTAGATTACTTTATTTCTAAACCTGATATCTTTGAACAGTTAAGAAACATGCAATATATTACTGCAGATCAGGTTTTCGGGCAATATTTTCAAGAAAATTGTACAATTGATTCCTTGGAAACAACATTCGATGATATTTTTCTGTTCATTCCATTACAAATTCTCAAAGCAAAACCATTGAGATTAGTGTTGGAAAATACTTAAATATTGGTGCACATCTTACATTGTTACAAGAAGAAAAGTTGATTACATTACTAAATAAGTATCACAAAGCATTTGCTTGGGAGTACACTGACAGAGCCAAAACTCATCAGGAAACATGTACTCACCATATTTATACAAATAATAACATAAAACCTTTAAGGAAACCTCAACGAAGGATGAACCCTATACTGAAAGAAATGTCAAAGAAGAACTGCAAAAGTTGTTATAAGTAGGCTTCATCTACCCTATTTCTGACATTCAATGGGTTTCTCCATTAGTTGTTGTTCCTAAAAATAATGGAAAGTGGAGAATTTGTGTGGATTACAGGGAGTTAAACAAAGCAATGCTTAAAGATTATTTTCCATTACCATTCATTGATCAAGTATTGGATGCACTAGATGGAAAATGATATTTTTCATTCTTAGATGGATTCAATGGATACAATCAAATCAGAATTGCATTGGAAGACTAGGACAAAACTACTTTCACATGTCCCTAGGGTATATGTGCCTATAAGGTTTTACCTTTTGGTTTATGTAATGCTCCAGCCACTTTTTAGAGAGCAGTCCTGGATATTTTTGTTGATTTAATTCATGAATGTACGATTTTTTTGTGTATGGTAATACTTTTGAAGATGCATTAGACAATTTAGAGAAAATCCTAAAGAGATGCATAGAATCAAATCTTTCCCTTAGTAATGAAAAATGTTTCATGATGTTAAATGAAGGGATAGTGTTAGGTCATCATATTTCATCATCTGGAATAAATGTGGATCCCGCAAAAATACAACTCATTGTGAATTTGTCAGAACCTAAAAATAAAAAAGATGTGAGAATTTTTCTTGGATATGCAGGCTATTACAGACGGTTTAATGAACATTTTAGTTAAATAGCTTTGCTACTATTCAAATTACTTTCCAAATATACAAATTTTCATTGGGATACTAATTGTCAAGTTTATTTCCAGACACTTAAAGACAAGTTATTATCAACACCTATCTTACGGGGGCTTGATTGGACATTACCATTTAACATCTCCACAGATGCATCAGACACTGCAATTGGGGCAGTATTGGGTCAAAAAGAAAAACTCATGACTTATTCTATTTACTTTATTAGCAAAAATATAACCCCTCCAGAGTTGAATGATACAGTTACTAGAAAGGAGACGTTGGCAGTGGTACATTCTGTAAACAAATTTCATCATTATGTTACTGGTTATGAAATATTTGTACATATAGATCACTCCGCCTTACGGTATTTAATGAACAATCCCATCACTAATGGCAAGATAACAATATGGATTTTATTGATGCGGGAATTTAATATTACTGTCCTAGATAGACCTGGAAGGGAAAATCAGGTGGCAAACTTTTTATCTCGATTAAACAATTATGGTGAGGTTGTTCCTATTTCAGATAATTTTCCTGATGAACACTTATTTGCTATTTCTGTTATAACTCCATGGTATGCTGATATAGATAATTACTTATCATCAGGAAAAATACCACCCTCTTGTTGACGTAATTGTAACTTCGGAATGTATTCACTTGTATTTCTTATCTATTGTAACCCGATGTTTATTCTAGGATGTTATCATGTTATGTCATGCTCCGATGTTCTAATCGGGAGAATCAATAATGTAAACAAGTCATGTCAAGTCATTGTTGGTAACCCTCCTATTGTCTAAGGTTTAAACTCCCCGCAGTTCCCTAGCACTAGGGTTATTAGACTCTCATAGGAGATGTTGGCCCTAGTAGGGTTTTAGTCATGCTAGGATTAGCATAAATAGAGAGTTGGACTCTCTATTTAGCACACATCACAAACACACTCAAGTGTAGCACATAGTTGAGGAAGGAGAAGACACTGGGGCTAGACAAGAAGAAGGTTACTGCGGTCAGGAGAGCATCTTATTGTTTTTTGGTTTTACCTTTTGTGTTGATTCTATCTCTAAGGAAGTTGCGGGGTTTTCTCCATTTATGGTTTTCCCGAGGAAAAACACTGTGTTCATTGTCTCTTGTGTTTGATTGCTGTACTTGTTGTTCTCTCAGTTAAATATCCTAACATAATGCTAGCTTGAATGTTAAAAAACTAACATGGTATCAAAACTAACCTGAGAAGAAGACACTGTGCAGCTGCGGGAACTAGGGATTCCTACTTTGTGGATCTCTCTCCACAGATTTTCAGCAAAAGTAAGGTGGAATAACTCTCCTCCTTAGGGCGCATCTTTCTATCGAAGCATAATCCAATTCTGAGGTTTTTCAGTTTTGGACCCGACACTACTGCAAAAAATTAGGGCTTTTCACAGAATAGGAATTTTTCAGTGAGCCTAGGCCTAGATTGATCTCATCCCAAAAATCAAATTTAGGGATCAATTTCAAAGCATTTGGTTGGACAAAACTCTGGAAAAGAAAAACCCTAATTTGCTCCTGAACCAACTCTACAGGATTTCAGCTCAAAATTTAGATCTGAGATCTTGACCTGGTAAGATCTAAAATATTTTGTATTTTCATTTGAGGTTCTCAGTTAAGATGTCTCATCATACCAAGCTTGATGAAAAGCTTGAGGGAGCTAATAACTTCCGAGCTTGGAAGTATAGGATCTCCCTGGTCCTGGAAGAGAATGAGTTAGACTCCTACATCCATGAGGAGGTTCCAGTTCCAGAGAGAGATGAGGCTAAGGCCTTGCATAAGAAGAAGTTGGTTATGGAAAAAAGAATCATTGCTGATTCTATCAAGGATCATCTCATACCACAGGTGTCCTCCCTAAAGACACCTAAAATTATGTTTGATGCCCTAACCAAATTGTTTGAAGGGAATAACGTAAACCGGAAGATGACTCTAAGAAACCAACTAAAGAATGTGAAGATTCATAATGCAGAAACAATCCAGTCTTACTTCACAAGAGTTTCTCAGATCAAGGAACAACTAGAATTAGTAGATGAAGAAGTGGAAAATGCAGAGATTGTGATGACTACCTTGAATGGCCTCCCTAGGTCATGGGATTCTTTCATCCAAGGAATCTATGCTAGAAAGAATTCAGTCAAGTTCAATAGACTATGGGAAGAGTGTTCTCAAGAAGAAGCTCAGATAGCAGCTCGAGAAGAAAAGATGGGAAGTGGAGATCAAGATCTCATGGTACACTCCAAGTTAACCAAAAGAAGATCTCATCACCCTAGAGGTAAGCACTATCACAAAGATAACACTAGAAAATATTTGTCTAGAGTCATATGTTATACATGTGATGAAGCAGGACATTATGCAAAGAATTGTCCTAAGAAACAAAAACTAACAAAAGAAGAAATCATGCTCATGCTGCAGAGAATGATGAACCATCCAAGAAAAGAACCAGATATGAAAGTGAAGATTCTTCAAGCGAGGATGAATATGTTTTGATTTCCGCTCTAACAGGAAACATTACTCATGGAAGCAATGATTGTCTCATAGATAGCGGGGCTTCCAAACATATGACAGGATTCAAGGAATCCTTTGTGAGACTATCAGAACATGAACCACCTCACAAGGTGAAGCTAGGAGATGACTACCAATATCCAATAAAAGGTAGTGGGGAATATTCCTATAAACTAGACTCTGGAAAGTCTCTAACAATGAAGGAAGTATTGTTTGTGCCAGGAATCAAGAAGAACCTCCTCTCCATATCGACATTAGATGCAAAAGGAATGCGGGTTGCATTCATAGATGTTCAAGTCATCATGTGGCCAAAAGGAAAGACTATCGATGATGCGATGGTGATTGGAGAACAAGAAGGAGGATTGTACAAATTAAAGGGTCATCCAGAACAAGCCTTGGTCCATGACACAGTAGAGCCAAGTGAAATTTAGCATAGAAGGCTTGCATATGTGCATTACAGAGCACTATCTATTACAAGCAAAGTTGTTGAAGGTCTTCCAGAAATCCAAGCAAAACATGATGGGGTCTGCAAGGGATGTGCAAAAGGAAAGAATACAAAGAAGACAATTCCAAGAAGAGAAAGCAAAGCAAAAGGAATCTTGGAAATCATCCACTCCGATGTATGTGGACCCATGTCATCAAACTCACTAAGCGGGTATGCATATTATCTTTCCTTTATTAATGATTTTTCTAGGAAGACATGGGTTTACTTCATGAAGAACAAAGACGAAGTATTCAGCAAGTTCAAGGAATTCAAAGCCTTGATCAAGAATCACAGTGAAAAGAAGATCAAGACTTTTCAATCAAATAATGGCAGAGAATTCACTTCAAATGAATTCAAAGAGCTATGCAAAGAATCAGGGATTAAGAGGGAGTTGTCCACCCCTTATAATCCACAACAGAATGGGATTGTGGAAAGGAATAATAGAACTATCATGGAAGATGCAAGAGAAATGATTCATGATCAATACCTTCCTATGCATCTTTGGGTGCAAGCTGCCCGAACAGGGGTGTATGTACAGAACCATACTCCACATAGAGTACTCAAGAACAAGACTCCTAAAGAAGTCTTCTCCGACAAGAATTCAGAAGTTAGCCATCTCAGAATATTCGGCTGTCCAATGTACATACACATTCCAAAGGAGAAGAGGACTAAATTATATCCTTCAGGAAAGAAGGGTATATTTGTGGGATACTCTGAAAGCTCTAAGGCTTACAGAATATACTTCCCAGGATTCAAGAATATTGACATCAGCAGGGATGTGACATTTGATGAAGACACAACTTACAACAAATCCAGAAAGAAACCTGCTAAAGAATCTGAAGAAGCAGAAGCACCCAGAGTTCATGATACAACCATGAATGAAGAAGCTCAAGAAGAAGATCAAGAATTTGAAGAACCACAAAGAACTGTAGATCCACCTCTAGAGAAGAATCCTCATAAAAGGAAACCTACTTAGGTACGAGAACTTATCTAAGGTGCGAAAAGATATGGGGCTCTAGAAGAGAATCACAAAGAAAGAAAGAGGACCAGATCCTACTTCGGGTATGTAGCATTACTATGTGATTTCATTGATAAAGAAACTTCCAGTTATAAATAAGCAATAGAATGGAAATAATGGAAGGATGCTATGATCAAAGAATATCAATCGATCATGAAGAATGATGTTTGGGATGTTGTCTCAAGACCAGAAGGGAAGTCAGTTGTAACTTCCAAATGGATCTACAAGATCAAGCATGCTGCAGACGGTAGCATTGAAAAATATAAGGCAAGATTTGTGGCTGGAGGTTTCTCTCAAAAAGAAGGAATAGATTATGCAGAAACCTTTGCACCTATAGCCAGGTACACTTCCATCAGATCAGTACTTGCTCTGGCTATGGTGATGAATTGGAAGATACACCAGATGGATGTCAAGAATGCTTTCTTGAATGGTGTAGTATAAGAGGAAGTGTATGTAGAACAGCCACTCGGTTTTGAGACACATGACAGGCAGTCTCATGTGTGCAGATTGAAGAAAGCCTTGTACAGTTTGAAACAGGTACCCAGGACATGGTACGACAGAACTGACATCTTTCTATCCAGTTTGGGCTTTACCAAGAGTAAATCAGATTCCAACCTTTACTACAAGGTTGAAGATGGAAACCTAGTGATGCTTCTACTATATGTAGATTATCTATTTGTGACAGGTATGGATGGGTTGATTGCTGATATGAAGAGAAAGCTTGCTGCCAAGTTCGAGATGAAGGACTTGGGTATGATGCATTATATTCTAGGTATGGAGGTGTGGCAGAGTGCAGATGGAATCTTCCTTGGACAAGGGAAGTATGCAGCAGATATTGTGAAGAGGTTTGGGATGATGGACTGCAAGGCTATGGCCACACCTATGGAATCGAACCTAAAGCTATTGAGTGATGCTTCATCAGAGTCTGTTGATGCTACGATGTATCATCAGATGATTAGGTCCTTGATGTACTTGACGAAAACAAGACCAAACATTTGCTTTGCTGTGAACACCTTGAGCCAGTTCTTGACAGATCTGAGAAATGTTCACTTGATTGCTACAAAGCATATTCTGATGTACCTGAGGGGTATAGTTGATTATGGGCTCAAGTACGATGTGAATCAGAAGATTAACCTGGAGGGTTATGTTGATTCATATTGGGTAGGCAGTGCCATTGATAGGAAGATCATTTCAGGGTGTTGCTTCAGTATGGGATCAGGTGTGATCTCCTGGTTTAGCAGGAAGCAATCCTATGTGGCACTGAGTACAGTTGAAGCAGAGTATATCGTAGCTTGTTCAGCTAGTTGTGAGGCAGTATGGTTGTGGAAGCTACTGTCTGATTTATTTGATCTCCAAATGGATGCTACTTGTATACATTGTGACAACCAGAGTTGCGTGAAGTTGTGAGAGAATCCAGTGTTCCATGACAAGTCGAAGCATATCGAGATCAAGTATCACTATATCAGGGATATGGTGCAGAGGGGAGCAGTGAAGCTCCAGTATGTTGCGATGGAGGAATAGATAGCTGATGTGTTGATGAAGCCATTGGCTAGGGTGAAGTTCGAGTACTTCAGGGAGAAGCTTGGTGTTATCCAGATAGAGGTTTCCTCCAAGGGAAAGTGATGAGTCCCATAGCCATTCTGACGAGCAGGTCAGATGTAAGGGCTGAGCCATTCTATTATGGTGAGAGGATTTGGTTCCTTCCATGTCATATATGAGAGCTGACTGCCATTCTGGGAATGGAGGTACCTGGTCGGTTACCAGGAATGCTCAGTCTGAGACTGAAAGAGCCATTCTCATGAGCAGGTCAGATATAAGGGCTGAGCCCTTCTGTCATGGCTAAAGGATTATGTTCCTCCCATGTCAGATGTGAGTGTTGGCCATTCTGACTAGTAGGTCAAATGTAAGGGCTACTTCTACTCTCCGGGAGAGTGGAGGCACCTGGTCCGTTACCAGGTAGCTTAGTCTGGGACTGGGGGCCATTCTAACAAGGGTGTAGGATTTGGTTTTGTTGAGGCCTAGAAAATAGCAGCCAACAACAGCAAGGGATTCTCCCATTCAACATTCCCAACTAGCCTGTGACTGTTTGGTATGGGGAATCCATCCAGTTTGTGGTTCGGCTACCATAGGTCAAGTAACAAAACTTAAAAGGTTTTACCATGTACACTGTATGTATTTTTTGTGTTTTTAACTTTAAGTATGATATGCAAGTGCCTATCTAAAATTCATATTAATAAAGAATACGAGGAGCGGTCACAATGTGATGCGCAGGTTCTTAACTCTCGTCTTAGACTCTCTCACATCTAAACCACACACAGCAAGAAATAAAACTAACTAAGCTATCCCTAGGGACGGATATTAACATTTAATGAGTAATGTATTACTGTTCATGCATTAAGAAAAATCATAGATAGCTTTTCTTTGATTCAAAACACATAAACATGAATAGATGGAACAACAAGATAGCTCATTGTCTGTGAAAACATTCATTAGTCATACTGGAAATTATCATAAAATAAACCAGAGAGCATTCATAAAAGAACATAAGTTCAACAAGTTAGAACGATATCACGGTTAATGAATAATAGCTGAAAACGAAATAGTTCCCCTTCAACCACATCCATTTAACAACATTTGAACATTCCACCAAAGATTTCTCCAACAGGAAAACTTGTAAATATATATTGCAAAACAAAATAGTTCCTCTTACAATGTGTTCTCACAAGTCTAACTGGGAAAAAGTGCTTCTTCCCTCTAACTTTCCTATATTTATACAAAAACTAGCCAAAACCTTTGAGTTCCCCCCCAACCGTTTTAATCTCATAGTTTTGTAATTTGGTGAATGCTCATGATTCAAACGTTACATTTCAGATAAACACTTTTATGAAAATGGGACCAGCTTGGTAACTGACGAACTGCCCAAGCCCAAGCCTCTGCTCTTAATGATTACGCTCTATAATTCTTTGGTCTTTTTGAGATCCTATTGGTCTTAGCCTTTTGCTCTCTTCTTTTCCTCAAGCAACATCTCTGTTTCTTTATGCTTTAACTTCTTCTTTCAAGGTTTCTCCTTTGTTGTTTTCCTTTAAGTCATATATTCTTTGCAGCAATCTTCCTATTCTGAACATATCAGATCATTAGTGTTTAACAAGGTAACACAAACTAGATCAATACATGCGTTCTGTAATATGAACTATAAACAATATTAATGCATGAAAATAAAGAATGTCAAGGCAAAAAGAGATCCCGCAAGTTTGTGCTTAAACCCTTGTTCAAAACTTAACATGTGCCTGATAGAACATATTGTTTCTCCCAATCTAGGCCACATCTGCACTAGAAAGAAAACCTCCAACGAAAGTAAAGACTAGGACAAAGTAACCACCATTCTTCGAAGCACCCAACCCAAAACCGCGTTCTTCAACTCAAACAACTTTAACATCGACCTACGCCCATGGGAAACATCCACCATTACATAGAACAATGTAAAACACACACTAGGATGGCGGGAAAGACCACACCGATTGTACTAAGCATCAGGAAAATAAAAACCTCATCAGCGGATGGAAAACTAGGGACGGGCGATTAGCCCGCTAAGGAGCCGCAACGGCTGGTGATGCACATACTAAGGGTTTCGCAATAAAAGAAAACAATCGAAGAAAATGAAACCAACGACTAAAAATAGAACAACCACGTCGGATGGTTAGCCCGCTCCGGAGGCACAATGTCGGGATTAAACTAGACTATGGCTTCCGCCAAAATATGAAACCATCGGTGATCGGAACAGTTAAAACCTAATCCCTGATTCAAAAGTCCAATCACGGCACTCCTAGCGATAATAAAATACAAAAACATGGAATCGACAAAATTAAAATTTTGGTGCTTACAACCTTTCCTCCGAAACATTGACAATACAAGGCCCTAATGCTCCAACGGTTTTCAAACAAAATGCCAAAAATAAAAATATAAACGAGAGCGCATCAGTGGAATCTAGAGCTATGGATCAGGTCGTCACTCCGCTCAACGTCCGCAATGGCGGCAGCGTAGTTTCCTATGGACCCGATTTATAACTCTAACAAATCCCAACAGCGAGATAAGAAATCACCGTAAGTCATACTTTAAGCCAAAAGGAAGCATCAACATAAAATATATTCATTCAAAAATCATCCTCACAAATCAAAATTGCAGTAAAGTCAAGCAATCCCAACAAAACTGAGCAAGACAAAACTTAAAAAAGAGGGTCCCAATTTTTTTAGAAATTTGGGAAGAAGTTGCAGCTGCAACAATTGGTAGCTAACTGGTGAACCTAGATCTCTGAATCAATTCCTCCTCAAGTAACAGACCGTTTAATCAATAAAAATAACATCTTGAATTCTTTTAGCTATCTAGATTTCCCGAATGGAAAATATATGTACTTTTAAACATTGATTATAGTCCAATTTTAGGAACATGGAAACCAAAATCTCAAAGTCAAGATAACTGTTTTGAGGCCAAGTAGATGAGTTTCATTTTACTTTTGTCTTTAGGTAACTTCCATCTTGGACACCACAGGATTGTAACATATGGTAAATAGAAATATTCATTTGTTCCTCATTCCCATGCCATTTTGCACTTTTTGTGCTTTTTGAACCTTTTGTTCTTTTGAGTCCTCCTTGTGCCTTTCTTTCTAAATTTTTATTCAGGCTCCTCTATTCATAGTGTCCTTTTGTGTGAGAGATGTATTCAGTTTTCAGCTCATGGACGGAGAAGAACTTTTGGTAAATTTTTACTTATATGATTCAGTACTTTGTTTTGATAGATATTTCTTTTTAGGAGTTTCGACTCTTATCAGCCTTTTTGTTTTTTTGAATTTTGGCATGGGATCATTTATATATAATATACTATTCACCCTGCTTCCTTTTCATGGGTCTTTGCTATCACCCCCTAGGACACTTTAAATGTGAAATGGATGGAGCCTCGAAATAGTATTCTAGACCCTTTGATCTTGTGTTATTTTACAGGGATTAAGCAAGACTTCAATGGGTTCATAACCATTTAGGAAAACTGCTTAACTAGAAGAAATTATATTAGATAAAACAATAATACATAGTCTTATACCAAGGATTTCAGTTAATCTAGAACTCTAATGTTCTCCATGCAACCAAAAGTTTGATTCTTTTTATTGAAATCAAACAAATCTAAACTAAAACCAAACAGGAATAAAGAAAATCAAAATAAACAACCAAACAATTTATTTATGTACAAAACAAGAAACAAACAATCAGGAAAAATAAGGTTTGAGAACTAAACCATTAACTGGTAAGTTCTCTTCCCACCCCTGTAAATCTTGCAATTTGTAGGTCGAGGGGCCAAGTTTTGCTGT
>LPNX010455021.1:136243-146926 GCA_001517045.1 Pseudotsuga menziesii | reverse complement strand
TACCCATAACTGTTGAAACTTTGTATGCTTCCCCTTTTCATCATGCAGATGATCCCACTTAAGAACCAAGTCTCCCACTTCAAATTCCTTTGTTCCAGCTTTGTGTTTATCAAACCACCTTTTTACTACTTCCTGTTGTTCCTTAAAACGTTCTTTGGCCCTGGATCTAGACTCTTCCACCTTCAAAAGATTATAGATTCTAAGTTGCAGGATTTTGTTATCAGTGCCTCTAGACTCTTGAGCTATTATGGAAGAAGGTAGAATAATGTTAGGAGGAAATATAGCCTCTTTTCCATAAACAAGGGTATACGGTGACACACCTAAAGAATTCTTGGGTGTGACCCTATCATCCCAAAGAGCGTTTGGTAGTGCTAAATGCCAACTCCTCTGATTCTCTATGATAGTATTTTTTAAGATCCTAATCAAATTCTTATTTGTAGATTCTGCCAAACCATTCCCTTGTGGGTAGTAGTTGGCAGAATAATGCAACTTAATTTCTTTCTCATGAGCAAATGCAGTTAATCTAATGGAAGAAAAATAAGTAGCATTGTCGAAAACTAGGGAAATTGGAGCCCCAAACCTGGTCATAATATGATCTTGCAGGAAATCCATGACCGTATCTTCATTGACTTTTCGTAACGGAATGGCCTCAACCCATCTAGTAAAGTAGTCATTTGTCGTTAAAATATATTTGTGCCACAAGGAAGAATTTGGTTTTATTTCTCCAATGGTATCAATTCCCCACTGCTCAAATGGTTCCGTGATAATCACAGGATTCAATGGTTCTGCTTCTTTGGCTTGTCTTCCCCCACACCTTGGGCAGATATCACATTTTCTAACATGGGCATGAGCATCCTTGAACAGGATGGGACAATAGTATTCAGATCTGAGAATCTTGTGAGCTATCGTATCTCTGGAAAAATGGCCTCCAGTAGGCCCATCATGTAACTCTGCTATGACCCTTTTTGCGTCTTCTTTCTCTAAGCATCTAAGAAGGACTCCATCATAATTCTTCCTAAATAAAATTCCATCAATAATCTGATACGCAGCTGATTTAAGGTGAACCGATCTTCAATGCTTGGAATTCCAATGTTCTGGCAACAAACCTTCCCGAAGGTAATGAACAAGGTCTCAGTACCATGAATCTAGAGCTGTGAAAAGAGGACATACATCCATCATCTGTAACTCCGCTTCATTTTCCCAATTGTTTTCTTCATTGTTATTACCTTCAGCCATTAGTTTGCATAGTCCTTGCCCTTTAAATATGGAGGTTGGTTTGAATTTGAGGTCATACTCTTGTAAAGCTGTTACCCAGTTTCCTCTTCTTTCTCCTAACTTCTTTTGTATGAAAAGAGACCTCACAGCTGGGCGTGGAACAATTACCTTT
Organism: Pseudotsuga menziesii; assembly: GCA_001517045.1. NCBI lineage: Eukaryota > Viridiplantae > Streptophyta > Pinopsida > Pinales > Pinaceae > Pseudotsuga > Pseudotsuga menziesii. Next base: position 145,539 of record LPNX010455021.1, on the reverse strand, counting down.
GTGTGATTCTTAAGTATATACGGCCTAAATTGTTTTACCACTTTGAAGACTGCATAAGCTTGTTTATATACAGCTGGGTATTTCAATTCAGCCCCCTGCAGACCAGTGCTCATAAATTATATGGGGAACTCATCTCCCCCATCTTCCTTCTGAGTCAGCACAACTGCTAGTGAATCGTTAGATGCGAAAGTGTACAAATTAAAATCCTTCTCAAAATCTGGACTTTTGAGAGAGGGTGCATGAGCAATAGATGTCTTTATTTTTCTGAATGCATTCTTCTCTACATCAGTCCACTTGAATTGTACACTTTGTTTCACCATTTTCTGCAAAGGTTTAACAATTTGAGCGAAATCCGGCACAAACCTTCACACGAAATTTATTGTCCCCATGAATGATTGCATACATTTTTTGTTATGGGGTAAGGGGATTTGTTTGATAGCTTTTATCCTTTCTGGGTCTATGGAGATCCCCTTCTTAGATACCACGTGACCTAGTAGCTTTCCTTCTGTAACAGCAAACACACACTTCTTGGGGTTTAGCGAGATACCATATTTTCGGCAACGCTCGAAAATATGCTTTAGATGAAATGCATGTTCTTATCTTTTCTTTGAAAATATTGTGATGTCATCGAGGTGTACCACAACACTACAGCCAATCAGACCGTAGAAAGCTATATCCATAGCCCTTTGGAAAGTATCTCTAGCGTTTATTAGTCCAAAAAGCATTTTTTTGTAAGCAAAAGTCCCCCATCTTGTTCTGAATGTAGTTTTGAGTCTATCTTCTTCAGCTACTAACACCTTATTATAACCAAAGAATCCATCTAATAAAGAAAATAACTCAGAACCTGAAACCATTTGCAATATCTGCTCCATGGGTGGAATTGGATAATTTTCTTTATCTGAAGTGGGATTTAAGTTTTTGAAATCCACCCATAGTCTAATTTCTCCATATTTCTTCCTTACTGGTACCAGATTTGAAACCCATTCTAAGTGTCTGACTTTGAAGATAATTTTAGCATCCAAAACTTTCTTTACTTCATTCTGAATTAGAGGCTCTAGTTTTGGGTGCATTTTCCTCAATGTTGTTGATAAGGCTTGACCCCAGTCCTAATAGGGATGACATGCTGAATAATCATGGTATCATATGTTTTCAAATATTCATATGTCCAGGAAAACACATCTTTGTATTTCTTGAACAAACTGATGAATTTATGTCTTTCACCTAGGGAGCAACACTTTCCCAAATTCATATATTTAGGCTCAATTTCAGTTCCTAAATTAATCAGTTCGAATTGTAGAGACAAGCTATGCGTCTTAACATTTACTGGCCTTCTAAATTTGTCGTTTAGATCAAACATTCACTCTAAAGTCCTGACTCCTTTAGGAATAAAATTGTCAAATTTTAGCTCAGCTTGATGTTCCTCATCATCAATGATTTCCCCTTTGAAAGTTTCATCATTTGTCAAACATTCTAGAATCTTCTGATCGTCATCAAAAACTCGTAAATTTGTAATCATTTCTGGAACAGAAGGCCTGAAAAGTAATTCAATAGAACACCTGTTATTAGAGGGTACAAGCCTTACAGCTGAGGTGGCTAACAAGTCAGCTGCTACATTCTTTAGTCTAGGAATTGATATAATATTAAATGCATAAAAACCTTTAAGCAAATCCCACACTTCATTTTGATAAGCTTTTAAATGAGGGGAAATCCAATGTATCTGATTTCGAACCTGTTTTACAATTATTTCAAAATCCCCATACACTTTAAGGTTTTCTACTTTTAATTCAATTGCTTTTCTTAGTCCTTGAACTAATGCTTCATTTTTGGCTGTGTTGTTGGTACATTAAAACTCTAATCTACATGAAAGAAAATGTTTATTTTTATTTGGATCAATCAGGACACAGCTAGCTCCTGCTCCTTCCAAGGTTTTAGATCCATCAAAGAAAAGTGTCCAAAAACTATCCACTACTACTGTACATGAATCAACATCTACGTCTAAAGCTAAGTCTACTATTTTACAATCAATTTCACCAGCCTATGAAAACCAAAGGATATTAAGCTGAGTGTCTGATGTACTGCTTGGTAGTTTCTTGGTTCTAGCTCAATGAAGTAATTTCCCAAAACAAAATTTACTGGTTCATTCTTACCCTCCAACTGCGTGACATTGTGTTTCATGTGGGGCTCTATTATAACTTTAATTTGATTTGGACTTCCTTTGTAAGGTAACCATTGATGTGACCAGTCTGATGCAAAATATCCATTCAGCTTTGCTGACCAATCCCTACTCAAAACAAGTCCATAAGCCTCAGGTATGTCCGCTACTACAATATCAATGAATTGACATACCTTTTCACTTGAAGATAACCGAATCAAAATGTCCTCCATCTCCCCAATTACCTTCACATTTGTTCTGTCTAACTGAATAACCTACCAGGTAGATGGTTTAGGCTATCCATTTATATTCTTACAAAATGACATTGGCATAACATTTACTGATGCCCCTGATTCTACTAGATAGTTGTGCACGTTATGGTTGAAAATTTCAAAAGTAAGGAGAAAAGGTGGAGTTTTGCATTTAGGCTTACCTCCCACACTTGATTCACCAATTTATTCTTCTTGGGGTTGATTGTTGGTGGGAAGATTCTCCTCTGGCATTTCAAGTGCTTTCAATAACTTTTCTTTCTACTGCGGCACGTTACACATCTCAAATAGTGAAATATTTTCCTTTACCTTTTTTATATCCTCCACAACGCCATACTCCATCTTATGTTCTGTGAGATTCATTTTTACATTATTGATCTTCTCTTCAATGGGCTTAGTAGGCATGTTGATTTGCTTTGGATTTTGACTAGTAATGGTAAACTAAGGAATTTTATTAGCTATGGTGTTTTTCTGAAACTTCTTTACATTCTTTTGGAGTCTCTTAATTTTCAGGATTATTAACCTGTCTTCTTTAATTAGTGCTTGGCTTCTCGTTGTCACATTTGCTTCTGATATGTCCCCATATCTCAAATCACTTTCCTTTTCGGTATCAAACATTGAGACATTGTCCATAAAACCATGGCATCATCCTCTTGCTTTTCCATTGATTTATTATCATTTTCTTCCTCATCATTTGCTTCTGTTAATTTGGAATCCAGTAGCTGATTCATCACTAATGTCATTGAATTTATCCGTTGAGGACAATTTTTTTCAGAATGAGGCTGCTGGTGGAAGGTGCAAAATTTATCCATACCTACCTCTGTTAAGTTCATTGATGCAGGACTGTGTGGAGGAGGTTTATATTGATTGTTGTCTTCTCTCCTCTTGTACTAAGGCTTATAAGACTTCTGAGCTTCCTTTTCCTTTTCCAAGTCTATTATTCTGTTGGAAAGATTCTACATCATCTTTGCCATTCCGTCGAAATCATGTGATTGTTCCTCTTTAGGATTAGTAAATAAAAAAGTTTTCTTCCCAACAGTTTTCTCTCCTGATTGCTTAGGATAATCTTCTATGTTTTCCTTTTCAGCTTCTACTCTCTCTGCTTCTTCATAAGTCTCTGCTAGCATAGGTTTGGCTTTGATCTTGGAAAACATGTCCAAATCAGGCCCTAGGGCTGAAGTATAATATTCAATCAGAACTTTATCTGAGGGCTTATCAATTTCAGAAAAATTCTTAAGATAAGCTGTAGATCTTTGGGTAAAACTATGTACCTTTTCTTTTCTCTCTTTCTTTAAAGCACAAAGTCCTTTCATGAGAGCCGCATGAGTCTTCTGGGCTGCATATTTGCTTCTGAATATCCTTTCAAAAGTATCCCAGTCTGGGATTGAGTTTGCACGCAGACCAAAATACCATGAGGCTGTTGCTCCTTTAAGGGTATGTGGAAAAAGTCTGTAGACTATGTCTTCGTGTTCTCCAGCCTTTAGTCCTTCTATGGCCAAGTAGAAACTTTGCAAATGGTCATCTACTAAAACTTTCTCACTTGGATCAAAATTGGGTAGCATCTTCTCAAAATCCTGAGGTAAGTCATGCAAAGGAGGTGTTAGGTTTAGAGGTGATCTAGCTTACCAAGCAGGTGGTGGATTTGGTGGGTTAGGTGGCTGATTTGCATTTATGCCAGCCATGAGTCTGGGTGGAGAGTGAGGTGGTGAGTGAGCAGGAGTATGGATAGGTGAGATGTCAGGTGTATCAGGGCCTACTTGATTCAAAGGCTGAACAACTTCCTGTAAATTTGTTTCTACAAGTTCTTCCCAATCTCCAACTAATACAGAGTCTTCCAATACAGGATGGACTTTCTTCTTCTACTCTCTCCTAGGTAATTTAGGGATAATCGGTAATTCTCCAATCTTCCTGACATAAGCCCTAGTGTGTCTTCTCAGATCATTAACAACTTCATTGTCCACAGAAAACAAATGTTATTTCCACTTCTCTTCAAGATTCGGGTTGGGAAATGAGCTTCTTTAAAAACTATCATTGGTGGAGTACTTTCGAGGAAATGGATTTCCTCGACCAGCTATGCACTGGTGGCCCTCCTTCTAGCACCAAAAACTATTGAGGCCTGAAAAATCGCAGGAAACAATAGCAAGGGATTCTCCCTAGTCAACGTTCCCAACTAGCCCGTGACTGTTTGGTATGGGGAATCCATCCAGTCTGTAGTCCGGCTACCATAGGTCAAGTAACAAAAATTAAAAGGTTTTATCGGTTGCGGCCCGGTCCACCATATGTATTTTTGTGTTTTTAACTTTAAGTATGATATGCAAGTGCCTATCTAAAATGCAGTTTGATAAACAATACGAGGAGCGGTCACAATGTGATGCGCAAGTTCTTACCTCTCGTCTTAGACTCTCTCGCATCTAAACCACACACAATAGGAAATAAAACTAACTAAGTTGTCCCTAGGGAGGGAGAATAACGTTTAATAAGTAATGTATTACTGTTCATGCATTAAGAAAAATCACAGATAGCTATTCTTTGATTCAAAACACATAAACATGAATAGATGGAACAACAAGGTAGCTCATTGTCTGTGAAAACATTCATTACTCATAGTGGAAATTATCATAAAATAAACCAGAGAGCATTCATAAAAGAACATAGGTTCAACAAGTTAGAACAATCTCATGGTTAATGAATAAAAGATGAAAATGAAATAGTTCCCCTTCAACCACATCCATTTAACAACATTTGAACATTCCACCAAAGCTTTCTCCAATAGGCAAAATTGTAATTATATATTGCAAAATGATTTAGTTCCTCTTACAATGTGTTCTCACAAGTCTAACTGGGAAAAAGTGCTTCTTCCCTTTAACTTTCCTATATTTATACAAAAACTAGCCAAAACCTTTCAGTTGCCCCCCAACCATTTTAATCTCATAGTTTTGTCATTTGGTGAATGATCATGATTCAAACATTACATTTCAGATAAACACTTTTATGAAAACGGGACCAGCTTGGTAACTGATGAACTGCCTAAGCCCGAACCTCTACTCTTAATGATTACGCTCTATAATTCTTTGGTCCTTTTGAGATCCTGTTGGTATTAGCCTTTCGCTCTCTTCTTTTCCTCAAGCAACATATCTGTTTCTTTATGCTTTAACTTCTTCTTTGAAGGTCGCTCCTATGTTGCTTTCCTTTTAGTCATATATTCTTTGCAGGAATATTCCTATCCTTAACATATTAGATCATTAGTGTTTAACAAGGTAACACAAACTAGATCAATACATGTGTTCTATAATATGAACTATAAATAGTATTAATGCATGAAAATAAAGAATGTCAAGACAAAAAGAGATCCCGCAAGTTTGTGGTTAAACCCCTGTTCAAAACTTAACACGTGCCTGATAGAACAGACTTTTTCTCCCAATCCAGGCCACATCTGCACTAGAAAGAAAACCTCCAACGAAAGTAAAGACCAGGACAAAGTAACCACCATTCTTCAAAGAACCCAACCCAAAACCATGTTCTTCAACTCAAACAACTTTAACATCGACCTACTCCCATGGGAAACCTCTGCCATTACATAGAACAATGTAAAACACACCAGGATGAGAGGAAAGACCCCACCGACCATACTAAGAATTAGGAAAATAAAAACCTCATCAGTGGATGGAAAACTAGGGATGGGTGATTAGCCTGCTAAGGAGCCGCAACGGCAGGTGATGCACATACTAATGGTTTCGCAATAAAAGAAAACAATCGACGAAAATCAAACCAACGACGAAAGATATAACAACCACGTCAGATGGTTAGCCTGCTCCGGAGCTGCAACGACGGGATTAAAATAGACTATGGCTTCTGCCAAAATATGAAACCATTGGCGATCAAAAAAATTAAAACCTAATCCCCGATTCAAAGGTCCAATCACGTCACCGCCAGGGATAATAAAATACAAAAACATGGAATCGGAAAAAGTAAAATTTTGGTGCTTGCAACCTTTCCTTTGAAATGGCGGTAATACAAGGCCCTAATGCTCTGACGGTTTTCAAACAAAACGCAGAAAATAAAAATAGAAATGAGAGTGCATTGGTGGAAGCTAGAGCTATGGATCGGGCCATTACTTCGCTGAACATCCGCAACGGCAGCTGTGTAGTTGACTATGGCCTCGATTTATAACTCCAACAAATCTCGACAGCGAGATAAGAAATCACCATAAGTCATACTTTAAGCCAAAAGGCAGCATTAGCATAAAAGATATTCATTCAACAATCATCCTTACAAATCAAAATTGCAGTAAAGTCAAGTAATCCAACAAAACTAAGCAAGACAAAATTTAAAAAGGAGGGTCCCAATTTTTTTAGAAATTTGGGAAGAAGTTGCAGCCACAACAGGTTCCTACCAGGTCAGATGTGAGTGCATGCCTTTCTGACGAGTAGGTCAGATGTGAGTGATGGCCATTCTAATGTAGGATGAGCTCCTACATAGATGTAAGGACTACCGCCTTTCTGACGAGTAGGTCAAATGTGAGTGCTAGCCATTATGATGTGATTGTAGGATTAGGTCCTACATGATTAGGTATAAGGGCTACCACCTTTCTGACGAGCAGGTCATATTTGAGTGTTGGCCATTCTGATGAGTAGGTCAGATCTAAGGGCTACCAAATACCTACGAGGAGGTAGGCATACACCCAACATGAAAGAAGGTTGGCTCTGTAGAACATCCTATGATGAGAAGAATAATGAGATAGCACATATGATGATGACCAGAGGAGATCCAGATCGAGCTATGATCCAGATCCAATTATGATGACTCTAAGAGATCCAGATCCAGTGATGATGATCCATATCCAGAAAAGAAGATGGCATGAAGATAAAGATATCTTGAAGACAAGATGATTTGGAGATGTAGATGACGAGAATATCCAGAGAAGAAGACCAGTGATGAAAATTGTGTCGAGAGAATACCTTCCTAGTTAAGAGGGTGTGTTGACGTAATTGTAACTTCGGAATGTATTGACTTGTATTTCTTATCTATTGTAACCCAATGTTTATTCCAGGATTTTATCATGTTATGTCTTGCCCTGATGTTCCGATTTGGAGAATCAATAATGCAAACAAGTCATGTCAAGTCATTGTGGGTAACCCTCCTATTGTCTAAGGGTTAATTTCCCTGCAGTTCTGGGGCACTAGGGTTATTAGAATCTCCTAGGAGAGGTAGACCCTACTAGGGTTTTAGTCATGCCGAGATTAGTATAAATAAAGATCTGGACTCTCTATTTAGCACACATCACAAACACACTCAAGTGTAGCGCATGGTTGAGGAAGGAGAAGACACTGGGGCTAGACAAGAAGAAGGTTACTGTTGTCGAGAGAGCATCTTACTATTTTGTGGTTTTACCTTTTCTGCTGATTCTATCTCTGAGGAAGTTGCAGGATTTTCTCCATTTATGGTTTCCCCGAGGAAAAACACTATGTTCATTGTCTCTTGTGTTTGATTATTGTACTTGTTGTTCTCTCAGTTAAATATCCTAACATAATGCTAGCTTCAATGTTGAAAAACTAACACCTCTATGACATCAAAAGAGAAGAAAAGAATCATTAAACAAAGTGCTAGACACACATGGGTAAATGGATATCTTTTCTATATAGGATATGATCTTATCATTAGAAGATGTGTTAGGCAAGATGAGGTTTTAGACATTTTGAAAGCTTGTCATGATGAACCACGTGGGGGCGATTTTGTAGATAAACAGGCAGCATAGAAAATACTCAACCTAAGGTATTATTGGCCATCTCTTTTCAAAGACTGCAAGAAGTATGTTAGAAGCTGTGATATTTGTCAACGGATGGGAAGGCCGGTACCATCAGATGAGATGCCACTACAACCATAGGTTCTGATAGATCCATTTGAAAAATGGGCTCTCGATTTCATTGGACCAATTAACCCACCATCAAAAGGAAAAAGGTATATATTGGTATGTACTGACTATGTTACAAAATGGGTAGAGGCTAAAGCATTAGTCAGAGCAACTGAACAAACAATAGTCAATTTTCTCTTTGAAGAAATATTTGTTCAATTTGGGGTTCCTAGAGAAATTGTCACAGATCAAGGAGCACAATTTAATTCTAAGCTGATGTAGGAGATAGAAGACAAGTACAAAATCAAGCACAGGAAGTCTACTACTTACCACCCACAGGCCAATGGCCAAGTGGAGTCCACCAATAAAACTTTGGAAACAATCATGACCAAGACAGTTCAAATGCACCGAAAATATTGGTCAGACAAGATTCATGAATCTCTCTGGGTATACAAAATTACTTGGAAGAACAGTACCAGTTTTACTCCCTATCAGCTAGTCTATGGTAAGAAAGTGTTATTGCTAATTGAATTTCAAATTCATACTTTTAAATTAGCAGCTGATCTAGGTGTAGAACTTTCTGAAGCACAAAAAGAAAGCATAAAACACATATTTCATTAAATTTGGAAATATTCTATTATGATGATTTCATCCACGTTGAGTTTTTTTGTAAATCTCTAAATACATATTCTATTAAATCTAGAAAAATAAACTCAAAGAACTATTCCATTAAATTTGGAAGAATTAATCCAATGAGCTATTTTCTCAAGTAATATTTTTTTATTTATTTCAAGTAAAACTTTAGTATTCAACCATTCAAAAGAAAATATTACATCTCAATTAGAACCAGAGGAAATATTACATCTCAATTAGAACTAGATGGGTTAGATCTAGAATTTAGAACTTCCGCTAGATTGACTTCTTTCAAAATGAGGAAAGTCATAGCCTTTGAATCCTTACAAAATTTCTATTAATATTATTTATAGTTTGTATTAAATGTTAAGTTGATTAAATTATTTTATGG
>LPNX010455021.1:111953-127750 GCA_001517045.1 Pseudotsuga menziesii | reverse complement strand
CTAGCTAAAGTTAGCTTTCCTTCTAACATGGCACTATGAGTGAAAGCTTATGTGTGTTAGCTCATTACACCATTATGAAAATCTAGCTGGAGTTAGTTTTTTTTTTTTAAAACATGGCAGGATGAGTAAAAGCTAATGTGTGTTAGCTTTCATAAGGTAGCTTTCTATCTAAGACAACCACATTGTCACATTGCACCGTGATGGAAATCTAGCTGGAGTCAGCTTTCAATCTTAAATCGTTGCACGATGAGTGAAATCTGATGTGTGTTAGCTTTCATAATGTAGGTTTTCATTTAGTACAACCACGTTGCCATCAATCAAAATGTACCATGTTGGAAATCTAGCTAGAGTTAGCTTTCATTCTTAAAACGTTGCACGATGAGTAATAGCTAATCTGTGTTAGCTTTCATAAGGTAGTTTTCCATCTAACATAGCCACATTGTCATCAAATACATTACACCATGATGCAAATCTAGCTGGAGTTAGTTTTCCTTCTAACAACATGGCACGATGAGTGAAAGTTAACATCTGTTAGCTTTCATAAGGTAGTTTCCATCTAACACAACCACATCGTCATCGATCACATTGCACCGTGATGGAAATCTAGATGGAGTTATCTTCCATCCTTAAATCATTGCACGGTGAGTGAAATTTAATGTGTGTTAGATTTCATAATGTAGTTTTCCATCTAGCACAACCACATTGTCATCAATTACAATGCACCATGATGGAAATTTAGCTAGAGTTAGTTTTCGTTATTAAAACATTGCACGGTCAGTAAAGCTAATGTCTGTTAGCTTTAGTAAGGTATTTTTCCATCTAACACAGCCAAATTGTTATTAAAATACATTACACCATGATGTAAATCTATCTGGAGTTAGCTTTCCTTATAACAACATGGCACTATAAGGAAAATCTTATGTGTGTTAGTTTATTATACCATGATGAAAATCTAGCTGAGGTTAGTCTTTCTTTTAACAACATGGCACGATGAATGAAATCTAATGTGTATTAGATTTCATAAGGTAGGTTTCCATGTAATACAACCACATTGTCATCAAGCACATTGGACCGTGTTGGAAATCTAGATGGAGTTAGCTTTCATCCATAAACCATTTCATAATGAGTGAAATCTAATGTGTGTAATCTTTCATAGTGTATTTTTCCATCTAGCACAACCACATTGTCATCAATCACAATGCACCATGATGGAAATCTAGCTAGAGTTAGCTTTCGTTCTTAAAACATTGCACAGTGAATAATAGCTAATGTGTGTTAGCTTTCGTAAGGTAGTTTTCTGTATAAAACAACCACATTGTCATCAAATACATTACACCATGATAGAAATCTAGTTGGAGTTAGCTTTCATTCTAACAACATGGCACTATAAGGGAAAGCTTATGTGTGTTAGCTTATTGCACCATGATGAAAATATAGATGGAGTTAGCTTTCATTTTAACAACATGGCACGATGAGTGAAATCTAATGTGTGTTAGATTTGATAAGGTAGTTTTCCATGTAACACAAACACATTGTCATCAATCACATTGCGTTGTGTTGGAAATCTAGCTGAAGTTAGCTTTCATCCTGAAATCATTGCACTGTGAGTGAAATCTAATGTGTGTAAGCTTTCATAGTATAGTTTTTTATCTAGCACAACCACATTGTCATCAATTACAATGCACCATGATGGCAATATAGCTGTCGTTAGCTATCGTTCTTAAAACCTTGCACGGTGAGTAAAAGCTAATGTGTGTTAGCTTTCATAAGGTAGCTTTCCATCTAACACTGCCACATTGTCATCAAATACATTACACCATGATGAAAATCTAGCTGGAGTTAGATTTCCTACTAACATGGCACTATGAGTGAAAACTTATGTATGTTAACTCATTACACAATTACGAAAATATAGTTGCAGTTAGCTTTATTTTTAATAACATGGCATGATGAGTGAAAGCTAATGTGTGTTAGCTTTCATAAGGTAGTTTTCCATCTAACACAACCACATTGTCAAATTGCACCATGATGGAAATCTAGCTGGAGTTAGCTTTCAACCTTAAATCGTTGCATGGTGAGTAGAATCTAATGTGTGTTAGCTTTCATAATGTATTTTTCCATTTAGCACAACCACATTGTCATCAATCAAAATGCACCTTGTTGGAAATCTATCTAGAGTTAGCTTTCGTTCTTAAAACATTGCACAGTGAGTAATAGCTAATGTGTGTTAGCTTTCGTAAGGTAGTTTTCTGTCTAACACAACCACATTGTCATCAAATACATTACACCATGATGGAAAGCTTATGTGTGTTAGCTCATTACACCATGATGAAAATCTAGTTGGAGTTAGCTTTCATTTTAACAACATGACACGATGAGTGAAAGTTAATGTGTGTTATCTTTCATAAGGTAGTTTTCCCATTAACACAACCACATCATCATCGATCCCATTGCACTGTGATGGAAATCTAACTGGAGTTAGCTTTCGTCCTTAAATCATTACACGGTGAGTGAAATCTAATGTGTGTTAGCATTCATAATTTAATTTTCCATCTAGCACAACCACATTGTCATGAATCACAATGCACCATGATGGAGATGTAGCTAGAGTTAGCTTTCTTTCTTAATACATTGCACGGTGAGTAAAGCTAATGTTTATTAGCCTTCATAAGGTAGTTTTCCATCTAACATTGTCACATTGTCATCAAATACATTACACCATGATGAAAATCTAGCTGGAGTTAGCTTCCCTTTTAACAACATGTCACTATAAAGGAAAGCTTATGTGTGTTAGCTCATTACACCATGATGGAAATCTAGCTGGAGTTAGATTCCATTTTAACAACATGGCACGATGAGTGAAAGCTAATGTGTGTTAGCTTTCATAAGGTAGTTTTCCATGTAAACAACCACATTGTCATCAATCACATTATGCTGGGTTGGAAATCTAGCTGAATTTAGCTTTCATCCTTAAATCGTTGCACGGTGAGTGAAATCTAATGTGTGTAAGCTTTCATAGTGTAGTTTTCCATCTAGCATGACGACATTGTCATCAATCACAATGCACCATGATAAAAATCTAGTTTGAGTTAGCTTTCATTCTGAAAACATTGCACGGTGAGTAAAAGCTAATGTGTGTTAGCTTTTATAAGGTAGTTTTCCATTTAACACTGCCACATTGTCATCAAATACATTAAACCATGATGAAAATCTAGCTAGAGTTATCTTTCCTTCTAACATGACACTATGAGTGAAATCTTATGTGTGTTAGCTCATTACAGCATTATGAAAATCTTATGTGTGTTAGCTCTTTGAAATAGGGTGCAAAAAAAATCTCATTGAATTCATGGTTTTGTTTTGGTCTCACTAAAATGGTATACAAGGTAAGAAACCTCAACATCATACTCCGCAAGTCCAACCTAAAATCTTACCACCAAAATGAATGACCAAACCCATCACATTAAACTTTGACATGTTGGCAATTATACCCTTCACAGTGGATGTCTGTGGATCCATCCGTATCTCACCAATATTCATCATTGTTAGTATCATTGTTTTGATGATGATTGTCATCGTCATCATCATCCTTATCCTCGTCATTGCCATGGTAATGATAACGCTTGGAACTAAAACTGGTATAATTAAGCAGGCTTGGAGTCTAGCCAATTCTCATTCTAAATGAAGATTGCAAGCCAAGATAGAGGAAAAAGTGTTATAGAAACTAGATTCACTTACACAATATTCTATACTCACTGGAGTTGTTGTAATATATAATTCTGCTCTTTTAAAAGAATCATTAAAACGCAGTCGAAGCCAATCCATCGTTATATTTTTCTTGAAGTAGATTTTTCAGGGTCAATATGTGTTGAAAATTGTTTGTGGTTGAAAATTGTTTGTCAATTAGTGAAGAATTTATAGAGTTTAAGAAAATATTGGATATGATTTATGTTGATAAAGAGTAGTGATCCTTTCTCATAATAATGTACACTCTACAACCTACAACCTTCCATATTATCTAGTTTCATATCATCTCCCACCACTATCCACTATGACTGTCGAGGATGAATCCCCCAACCGCTCTGTATTTTAGTTTAAGATAAAGTTTTGTATCTTAGTTGTGAGGATCAATCCTCGGTGATTAAAGAAAGATTGGAACTTAGAGCCCTAGATTCATGGTGAGGGTGGTTGAATAATATGGTGGGAAATCTCTAAATGCTCAACGCAAATCAAACTCACTCTACTAATAATGGGTCAGAGATCCAATTATAAAAACAATGTATTGTGGATAGGCTTTTGTACTTGCATCATTCACATGCCCTTTAAGGTTACAATGCGAAAGGACACCTAATCAAGCTCCTAATACCACAATACCTCTAGATATGGGAATTTTCTATGGGGACTATACTATTCCACTCTAGTCCTTAGTGCCTCCAGTTGTTATATATATGGTTTCTTGTAAAAATAAATTGTAAAATATTAGGGCTTGGCTGAGCCCAATCTTTACATTTATTGTCTTTGCAAGTCCACTATATCCAACCACAACTCATAACCAAATCTAGTGTTGAAAGAGTTCATCTCATGGCCACTATGGTATATAATGTGCACAATGTGTTGATATAATAAAGAACACACATGTATGTAAATAAAAGTTTAGACATTCCCACAATCAATGTGGGATAGAGATATAAAGGGTGTCAGAGGAAATATGATGCCTAAAGATTAATGTGCATCCAAAAGTAAAAAATTGGGATCTTGACGATAGGATCAACAACAATGTTTCAGAGATGCATCGAGAGAGGCGTCAAGGGCTTATCCTCCAGGTGCTCTAATCGTTGATATTGTGATGGAGCATCATTCGTCGACGACCAAATTGATTCTATGAGGCCTATACACATCCGTTGGAAATTTCATAGCTCAATTATGTTGCTCAGTTTTAGATCTAGGTCTTGAGACCAATTCTCCACGTGTCCTTGAATGACTCTTTTATGCAAGTTAAAGCTTGCCATAAAATCCAATCCAAGGCTCAGATTTATCTTTATGTGAATTTAATCTTACATTTAGTTGTATTTTTTTGTTATGAATGGGCATGCTTCCTTTCTGAGTGAAAGAAGAGCTAGTTTGGCTCCGAGTGAGTTGTTCGTTTGAAATTTGGTTCCTTTGTATGGCCTTCCAATGGCTAGGGGACACCACTATAAATCGAAAAAACAAAGGAAAAATGTCCCAAATGGACTTTGGGTTACTTCATTGGGGTCCATGGGCTCAAACCTTCCATGACATTCATGATTTCTATATAGGTGATCTCTTTAGTCAACACTGGCCCCATGTTTCCTTTTATAGATTACTTATTTCAGAGAGAAAATTAAGCCATCACACTCAATTCCTTCTGGGTGTCACTTCTACTTTGTGCAATGAACTATAAGTGCCACCTAGCTACACCCTCAACTCGTGCCTTTTAATCCTTTTTAGGGTGCCCTTTTTTGCAAACTCACCATGATTTGAGATTTTCTTCATAATGCTTTAATTCCTTTTCATCTTTGAGCTCTAACTGTGCATATATTTCACCAAGGCATGGTTTTGACATGTTCGTAAATTCCTCTCCTGACAGCCCTGAATTGTATCCATGTATTTGTTGATTAGGATAATGAATAATTACTTGTCGCTCTATTGTTTTTCCCTGATAAAGTTGATAAAAAATTTCTCAAGGTAATGTGCTCCATCTCTAGTCCACTCACAAGATGAATCTTGCCAGTGCCCTCAACAAAAATGTCTTGTGGGTCAAGTTGTTTTATCCAAATTCAAAAGTGAGCTTATCATGGTGTTGGAGTATCAGTTTGAAAAGTGGGTTGTAGTTTATCTCATTGTTTAAACAAAGGGAAATGCCATAATACATAGAAGCCCAAACCAGCTTGGGACATGGAAACAAGTCTACTAAGTTACTAACATCTCGAAGGTGGCCTAGAAATCTGGTTCAGACTAGAGAGAGTGATACATTAGTCATTTTGTTGACCTTGAAACCTATCAACAGTCGTCACCTTGCTCAAAGATCTAATGAGAGGATTAGGCATGTCTTTGTTTGATCATATTGGGAATCAAGTGCCTTTGACCATTGTAAGCAGTCAAGAGTGATATTTTGCTAGCAGGGTAGCCTAGTAATCACATTTACATATAAACATTCACCACATATTCTACTTCGCCAAGTTTTTGATGCAAAACCCAGGGAAAATAGTAGATTCATCCATAGCATGGTGATCAAGGACATCTACAAGATGATATCCTTAGCAAAAAGCTTATTTGTAAGATGAAACATCTGCTCTTTTTGCACATATGACAGATCACCTAATGCTTGTATCTCTAGTTATAGAGTTTTATTAAACTGGGTTTTGCTCTACCTTATGTATTGAGTTCTACATAGGGTATTGCTAAGCCAAAAAAACCTTGTGAACCAACTCTGGTTCATGTCATTGTACTTCTAGAAATCCATGTTCTTAACTATTGGTTGTAACTGATGATTATCACCATTCAATATGCAATGTTTGAGCATTGTATGTCTATCTTCTTGTATTCGTAACAACATAGGTGTGAATGTTTCCATAAATGATAGAACATGATAAATTGCCATTAATAATGGCCTTTGCAACTTAGAACTATTTCAAAAACTAACTTCATTTAAATTTGTGACAAAAAGCCTAAAAACTTGTGATATTCGCGTAGCTTCAACCATTTATGTGGAGAAATTCTTTCCATCATTTCACGATAGGCATGTACGAAAAGGATTTGAAACTGACACATATTTTGACATATAAACGAGGATGGGGAGAAGGATAGGCTTAGATATGTAAACTGACACATATTTAATTATTTGTTGCTCAGTTCCACTTGAAGAATTTGTTTTTGTGTCTAGGCATTTAGTTGTTTTTGAATTCTCCTGTGAAAAAATTGTACAATTACATAGAAGCAATCTTAAACCTGTTGTGCTTATCCAAGTTAATTGGACCTGTCTTCAGCGAGATTCTACACTAACATTGCATTGTTTCATAGTCCATTGCAATTAGGGAATATGCATAATCCTTATTTGGAATAAAAAATTCAGAAGATAGCATATTTAAAACAGGTTGTTGGCACAACACAGATCAGGGGGATCATTGGCTGACAACATGGTGCCCTCAATTGAAAATAAGAAACCTAAATACCATTCTATTGCAGATTCCTAAGAACAATAAAATAGGCGAGTATCGTAAAGACAAGTAATTTTGTTTCCCTTTTCAAAATTTTGGGGGTTCATGCAAATGAGGAAATGGACCTGCACATCAATGGTCGATTACCATAGCAATCTACTGACATAGTCTGTGGGGATGAACATACAACCAAAGCCACAAGAAACAATCCCCACAATACTCAATTGAGGTCTTCAGAAAAAAATACTGCCCTAAAGCAAACTCTGAATGGCCCTAACAAACCCTAAATAGTAGAACCCTTGGAGCTAAACAAATATAAGTCCATATTTAGAACATCTCGGTGAAGCACCAAGATGGAAACCTGCAAGGTCATGAGTTCCATACAAGAGCATTTCAACTAAAAACTTGCTTATATTGCAGATTGGCGTGCTCTCCTAAAAAGGGTGGCCAGCTAAGCTACAAGCTCCAAACACAATGAACTTAAGTAAGCAGACACCTCAAATATATGCATTAATTGGTTGTATATGAAGTTATCCACAGCCACTCACCAATACAACAAAGCAAATTACTCAATAATTAGTTCAATGAATGTAGCATGTCAACTTTCAAGATGTGATGGTTTTAGCGATCATGAATCCTTGTCTCATTTTTAATTTTTAATCCCATAGATTTGATATTATATAATTTTAAGATAGTATCTACTAGTTAATGACATAAAGGTGAATGCATGTCTCTTGTATTTGATTATTCATGATCTTTTTTGTTATAACTATGGATGTGGTAACATTCAGTGCTTCATCTTTTCTGTATACTCTATATTTCTTGGATATGATGTGATAAGTATTATCAACAAGTTTCTCAAGTTGTGGTTCTGTGAAAGTGCAACTTGGTCAAATTCCATTGATTTTTTGTTTATAGAAGAAGTGGTTTTTGCAATATTTAAACTAATTGAGTCCATCTGGAGCAGGATGTTGTTTTTGTTAACATTATTCAAAATAAGCAAACTGGACAACCAGAGGGTTATGGTTTTGTGGAACTTGATTTTCATGCAACTATAGAGAGACTTTTGTAGAATTTCCATGGTACGCCCATGCCCAGTTCTCAACAACCTTTTAGGTTGAATTGGGCTACTTTTAGAGCTGGTGCCAGATGGACAGAACCAAGCACTGAGTATTCCATATTTGTTGGGGACTTGGGTCGTGAGGTCACTAATATTATCTTGCAAGAGACTTTCCAAAGCCGATATTCATCTGTTAAAGGTGCTAAAATTTTGATAGATGCAAATACAACTTGCACCAAAGGTTATGGGTTTGTTAGATTTGGTGATGAGAACAAGAAAAATCGAGCTATGATTGAAATGAATGGTGTTTATTGCTCATCGAAACCTATGCATATTAATGAAGCTACACCAAAGAAGTCCTTGGGATTTCAACAACCTGATTCCATGAAATGTACGCTTTTTAACGACGGTAGATTATACTTGTATGTTTTTATCAGTAGTTTTATGTATATATTGATAGGTCACTTTACATATGTCTATTAACTCAATTTTGGGAAGACAATTCAGCCAACCTAGTTTGTCTACACTATTACATGTATCCCCTTCAAATATTCATAAGTTATTCTTCTCTCTTTCATGGCAGTTGATTGCCAAGTGGTTCTCTTTTGTTGTTGGCCAGTCAATACTTTTATTTTAAACTTGCATGTAACCCTTTTAAGCACCATCTGCAACTGATGTAGGAGCTATCGTCTCCTATAGTTTTCACTGTATGTCAATTAACTGTAGAAGTATACATAGTGACAAGAGCTGACAGTTACTCCATAAAAGTTTTGAATTCTTAAAATTCTCAGAGATTGAGAATTATCACATTGGGAAGTTTTCTGTTGAATAACTACTTGAAGAGAAGTTAAGAGTGGTTACATTGAGTTGATCTACATTTTCTTCCTACTGTTTTCCTTTCCTCTTGAAAATCAGAAAGTTTGAATGGAGTTATGAGTTCTTGAACACTTATGAAAGTTATGTTGTCTCAAAGCAAGATGCCAAGAGGCTTTCTCCACTTAGGGGCCTAGAACAAAACTCGACAGAAAAACACCTTAATTAGTGGTGGCCCCAATTAGGTCTGTTTTTATGATTATGTATTTAAACTGAATTCTCCAATTGATAAATTTGTAGCATTTATCTACTACTGCAAACAACTCGTTATTTTATGCTACATGCTTTCAGTCACAGCATTCCTTCCTGTTTTTTAAGCAACAGTTAAGCCAGATTTCTCTTTTTTGTGAACATAGGTAGCTTGTTCCATTAAAATAGTCCTTTTAGCAGAATATAAGAAAATTATATCACCTATCTTGTGACAGATCATTGTAGCATCCTTGTCCATATTCCTTGCTCAATTTCCTTTATTAAATGGCCCAAATTAACATCTCCCTTTAGATACGCCAGAAAGACTGGCATTGTATTGCGGAGTAAATTTGCAATTTTCTTGTCATAAACTGTTTGAGCAGATATCTTTCTATGCACTAAAAGCTAGTTGTCCCTGTTACGCATCGAGAAGTAATGGACACACAAGTTGAGGATTCACAAGCTGCATAGGTGAAGTTTGACATGGCTTAAATTTAAGTACTCACTGGAGTGGTTGTAGTGGAAGGGTAAGCAAAGTTAACTTCTGGTTGTGGTCTTTATAACCATTTATAGCCAATGTTCTTTGTTGGTCAAAACTTGGGCATGATTGTCTCCTTGGACTATTAAATGGCTTCTTTTGGTCTTTTAAGGACAAAGAGGCTTCTATGTGGTCTTCTGGACTGTTAAATGGCTCTTTTTGATTTGACTTCCATGCACTACTACTTTGTTTATAAACTAATAGTGTTTGCACTAAATATGCTTGTTTTGTTGTGGGTAGCCCAGCCTAACTAAATCCAAAACAAAATTGAGCCACATCAACCATGGAGCCTTCGTAAACCACACATACTATGGAATTACCTCATTCCTTATTCTGCTTGTAGACAACTTGTAATCAAGTGAAACCCTGGCCATATATAATATGCAATACATGTGATAACACATAATGACAATGAACCTGCTTACAACATACCGTTGCATTACCTCATTCCTTATTCTGCATGTAGACAACTTGTAATCAAGTGAAACCCTGGCCATATATAATATGCAATACATGCGATAACACATAATGACAATGAACCTACTTACAACATGTCATTATTTCCCATGATCCGTAGCTACCAATAACCAAATCACAAAAATAAAAAGCATGTGGTACTTCCATAATAAAGACAAATACATCACCAACATCATAGAATAAACCATAGAGTGATTACATGTCATCAGCATATGAAGCAAGAGTAATGGACTCTCAACCAGAAACCTTTTCGAGTACTTTGACCATAATGCACACTACGAGAACACCCTAAAACTGCCTATTATTCTATTTTTGTGGAGGCAAATCTTTTTAATTATTGGATTTTAAATAAGGGGATATGTTCGTTGTTACACTTCGCAATCGATCTAATGTTTACAAGATTTTGTGTAAACATATGCAACTCCAAAGTTGAAGTTAACATCTAAAACTGGCAATGTCCTGGGAAAGAGATTCAATCAAGAAATTTCACAAAATTTTAGGACATATGATAATGTCAAGAACTGGAAAATTGTAAGCAAATCTCACTTCCATCACAAAATGATCTACAATTTCAAACTTTGCAAAATATTTTTACTTCAAAACAAAAAACATAATTCATGTTAATAATATGCAAGAACAGATTCTATGATTTCATCTTTCTATTATTTAAATGCAGATGCACGTCCAGAATGAAACACAGCTGTAATGTTTGAACAAACTGAAACATCCATGTTCCCAACTCCGTGTGTAATAAATTTGAATAAGGAAACAATCAAGCATCCAAATTCAGGCAAAGCCAAACACTACAAAATACCAAATTTGAAATAACAAAGCCTGAAAACTGAAACCAGCCTAGCAATTGGAAGTCATTAGACATTAAATAGTGGATTAAGACTGGAGCATTAATAAGAATTTTTAATGAAGACCAGAGATGATAATATCCAGGAAAATCTGTGCTGGAAGTTTTTATGAAATTGAAATATATTTTAGGCAATGCACATACTAGCCTTTGGAATCAAAATTAACTTGGATAATAGAAATAAATCTGTGCTGGCAGCTTTTTATCAAATTGAAATATATTTCAGGCAACGCACATACTAGCCTTTGGAATCAAAATTAACTTGGATAATAGAAAACTTATTCTTGTCACCAAATTCAGCTTAGATGATAGAAAACTTACGGCTCTAGATGATGAAATCCCACAAATAAGCCGATGAATGGCATATTTCATAGTCGGAGCACAATTTTTTAGACAAGCATCTTTAGCAGCTTCTAGCTTTAACTCTCCATCATCGTTTCCCTCAGTGCTGCTTTGCTCATAAACCGTCTGGACTTCCTGCAGCTCCTAAACTAAAGTTAATGTAGCGGTTTCCCTAATCTTGGCATCTGTAGAGGAGAGGTTTCTAAACACATCCATGTGTAACTCTGGTTGAACAGGGCCAGTGTCTTTCCCGTTTGGAAGGTTAATCCAGAAATCCCGGGTTTGTAAGCTTCATCAACACATCCATTCTGAGCATAACCCAAAATCATAGATGTACAAGATACCAGATTCCTTTCAAGCTTTTCATCAAATATTTTGGCAGCCTCGTCAACCAAGCAATTTTGTGCATATCCCACTATCCACAACCATTGATGTCTAGAAGACCATGTTTTGTTCAGGCATTTTCTCAAACAGGTCGAGAGCCTCATTAACATACCCCTTCTGTGCATATTCTGCAATCATAGCATTCCATGTGACAACATCTCGTCTAAGCAATTTGTCAAACACATAACATGCAGTGTTGATCTTCCCATATTTTGTATACATGTAAAGAAGGGCATCCCCCACAAAAAATTCAGAGTGAAACCCACTTCTGATTATTTCTTCATTAACCTCCACCACTGCTTCCAAGTGAGTACATGCTGGGAGAAGGCTGGATAGAGTGAATTGATTGGGGAGAATACCTGTTCCTTGCATTTGATTGAAAAGTGTCAACGCTTCTTTGCCATGGCTAGCCCTAGTGTAAGCTACAATCATGATACTCCACGAGACCACATTTTGCTCAGGCATTTGCTCCAGAAACCTACGACCATCGATTAAATTCGCGCACTTGGCATACACGCTTAGGATTTTGTTGGCCAGAGCCTTGACAGTGCAATTAAATTTGAAATCACTTTGGATGATGTGAGCATGGACCAGCTTGGCCTCTGGTAGATCTCTATTAATGAGGCATACCTGCAAGAGAGAGAGAATGATAAGCAAAGCAATCTACTTGTTCATCCATCAAATACAAAATGCACTTGTCTTCTCTCAATTTCCTTTGTTTACATGCCATCTCACATCGTTCTTCACTCAGGTTAGCATTCTTCGCCACCACAAGGGCTTTCAGTTTCTCCAGGTGACTGCCTACCTGGTAAAATTTCAAAGGTTGAGTAATTACAGGATGAATAAACTCCAGAAGACAACTAAGAAGGGAGATGATAGACCAGCGGGTCTCTTTTGACCACCACGATTATGGGTTTTTTTTAACCACCACGATTATGGGTTTTTTTTAAGCACTAATTTTCATCATTATGGTCAATGTCATTAATTTATATGTCATGCATAAACATGCATTTCATCTCTTCTATTGGGCATATGGCCTTAGGGCACCTTTATGGCTACCATCAACCTTAAGCCAAATTGTATACATAATATGGTTGTTCATGGTAATCATAAGAACAATGGTTTTGTGAGGGTCCTTGGAATTTTGTTCCATAGGTCAAGTACGAGGGGATAAAATTCCTCTTGATGAGACACCCATTGATGTTATTGTTGAGTATGAAAATGTATGGGTATCATACATAACATATACATTACATGAGCACATTGTTGGTGGGATGTTTCCAAATGCCATGAAAAGGACTTGAATTAAAGATGTATTGAATCCATATGAGTGGCACAACCATAGCGTCTAAAGCCTAATTGCATTGTATCGACATTGTTTGTAATGGACCTTGGATTTGTGGGGATACCCTTATCTTGTTCTCTTCATGATTTAAAGGTTTTTCTAATGACCATATAACTTAGTTATATTTCCCTATGTGTGTGGAGTTCTATAAGAATAGGAAGGGAAGAATACCAAAAAGTAAATGAGGAAGGAGCAATGTAGAAAGGAAATAACATGCCAAGCTTAATTTGGAAATGATTTGCATTGGTGGGTTACCCTAAAGGAAGAAGGGAAGGAAGGGAAGGTGTTTGCTAATATTATATTATGGAAGAAGGAAGGATTATAAAAAGAGTTAGGTTAAGAAGGAAGAGAAAAACAAGGGTACATAGCAATATAGGAAACCTTTTATGGGGACATTCATGGTAAGGAAGATTGGAAAAATCAAAAGAGGACAACATAGGGGTTGGATAAATGAAGAAGGTATGCTAAATAGATGTTAAGGGGGAACATAACATAGGATAAAATGACACAATCATTCACTAATACTATAGGCACATTAGTCAACCCAAAAGGAACCACCACAAACCCACAATTCTCAAATCAAAATGTAAAAGCAGTTTTCATGATATTTTCATCCTTTATTTATAGATGATCATACCCCAATCATAGATCAATATTAAAAAACATTATGGCCCATTTAATATAATAAAAAATACATAGATATAAGGAAAGGGATATTGGTTATATATGGTGGCCTTAATATTCAACTCTATGTAATCTATACACAACATATGGGATCCATCCTTCTTCCTCACAAAGATAATTGGTGTTCCCCAAGGTGACATGCTAGGTTGGATCAATTCTAAATCCAAAAAAATATTCATATGCATCTACAACTAATGAAATTCAATCATGGGCATTGAATAAGGGAACTTATATGGTCTTTGGTTCAACAAATAACACCAAATCACAATTGGGAGGAAGCCCATGCAACTCTTCAAGTAAAACATCTGGAATTTCTTACAAGATGGGATACTGAGTCAAAACTATGCCACCACAATATGCATCTAGTAGCCCTTCTTGGGATTTATTTTCAACTACAATAATGATACAAATTGCAAGGATACAACCATTAGGACTACCACCAATGAAGTTGTCCAGATTTTAATTGGTGTCAAAGCAAAGTGATATTTTCAATAGATGGATGTAGTGAAAGCTGAGCACGTCATGCATAAAATACTTAGTGATGGAACAAATTTATCATCCCCATATTTTAAGGCAGATAATCGATAACAAACACCAACCAAATGACACTTTACAAGGGATAGAGTTTAAGAATTTGTAGAGTTTAAGAAAATATTGGATAGGATTTATGTTGATAAAGAGTAGTGATCCTTTCTCATAATAATGCACACTCTATAGCCTACAACCTTCCATATTATCTAGTTTCATATCATCTCTCAGCATTATCCACTATGACTATCAGGGATGAATCCCCCAACCGCTATTTATTTTTATTTAAGATAAAGTTTTGTATCTTAGTTGTGAGGATCAATACTCACTGATTAAAGAAATTTTGGAACTTAGATCCCTAGATTCATGGTGAGGAGGGTTGAATAATATGGTGGGAAAACTCTAAATGCTCAACACAAATCAAACTCACTCTATTAAGAAAATAACAATAATGGGCCAGAGATCCAATTAAAAACAATTGTATTGAGGGTAGGCTTTTGGAGTTACATCATTCACATGCCCTTTAAGGTTACAATGCAAAAGGACACCTAATCAAGCTCCTAATACCATAATACCTATACATATGGGACTTTTCTGTGGGGACTATACTATTCCACTCTAGTCCTTAATGCCTCCATTTTTTATATATATATATGTTTTATTGTTAATATAAATTGTAAAATATTAGGGCTTGGTTGAGCCCAAGCTTTCCATTTATTGTCTTTGCAAGTCCACCATATCCACCCACAACTCATAACCAAATCTAGTGTTGAAAGAGTTCATCTCATGGCCACTATGGTATATAATGTGCACGATGTGTTGATATAATAAAGAACACACATGTATGTAAAAAAATGTTTAGACATTCCCACAATCAATGTGGGATAGAGATATAAAGGGCGTCAAAGGCAATATGAAGCCTAAAGATTAATGTGCATCGAAAAGTAAAACTTTTGGGAGCTTGACGATAGGATCAACAACAATGTTTTAGAGATGCAACAAGAGAGGCGTCAAGGGATTATCCTCCAGGTGCTCTAATTGTTGATATTGTGATAGAGAATTGAGTCTATGATTCATACTTTGCAATACACACTAATTTGACCACCCTACAAGGTTATCCCAAGGCTGCAGCTCCTCTAGAAGGTGATTTAGATCAACCTCAAAGATTCAAAAGGCTAGGAACAACAAATAAACCTCTTCAACATGCATGCAAACTCTTCAAATGCATCTCCAAGAGTATTCAAATAGACCACAAGAAGGAATGCTGATCAATGCTTTGTTGGCTGCTACCAGATGAACCCTATAATTTCTGTTTAAGAGTGACAGCTTGCATTTTGTTTATT
>LPNX010455021.1:77979-107086 GCA_001517045.1 Pseudotsuga menziesii | reverse complement strand
CAAATTTAGTATGTAAATTACACAAGTCTTTATATGGTCTCAAACAAGCACCTAGGGCTTGGTATGATAAAATTGATGCATATTTTTTGAAGAATGGTTTGAAGGGTTGTATATCTGATCCAAATATGGATGTTCAGAACTTTGGTACTAATATTCTCATTGTTGTTTTATATGTATATGATCTAATCATCACAAGCAGCTAGCTTAAATTAATTCAAAATCTAAAAATTGATCTTCAAAAGAAGTTTGAAATGACTAACCTTGGTTTATTGCATTATTTCTTGGGTCTTCAAATCAGGGATATGGAAGATAGTATGTTTCTCTCTCAGCGAAGTTTGCTAAACACCTGTTGGCTCGTTTCCATATGAGTGATTGTAAATCTGATCCTACGCCATTTAATTCTAGTGTAAAGTTACTTCTTGAGTGTACCACACTGCTTGTTGATGCTACTCTTTATCATCAACTTGTAGGCAGTTTGATATATTTAACTCATAGCCGACCATATCTCTCTTTTGTCGTCAATTTGGTTTCTCGATTTGTGCAGCAACCTCATGAAATTCATTGGCAGGAAGCCAAGAGGATTCTGAGATATTTACAGGGGACATTACACTATGGTATTTTTTAATCAAGTAGTACTACAATTTCACTCTCTAGTTACGCAGATTTTGATTGGCTAGGTGAAATTTCTGATCGACGGTCCACTGCAGGTTATGTATTTCAACTTGGTTCAGGTCCAATTTCTTGGTCGAGCAAGAAGGTGAATACTATTTCTTTATCTTCATGTGAAACAGAATATAGAGCAGCCAAAGAAGCAGCTAAAGAAGCAGTTTGGTTACAACATGTTCTTACAGAGCTCGGTCTAGCTCCGAAATCATCCACTGTGTTGAAATGTGACTATCAAGGTGCAATCCATCTTGCTTATAATCCTATATATCACTCCAAGACAAATCATCTCAACCTTGACACTAATTACATTCACAGACTTGTGGAAGATGGTATTCTTTCTCTTCAGTATTGTCCTACCGAGTAGCAGGAAGCAGATATATTCACCAAATCCTTCACCAAGGCAAATTTTGTGCATCTTCGTTTTTTGCTTGGAGTGTGGGAAGTTGTCATCAAGGGGGAGTAGTAATGACTCATTCCTTCCTTAGTGTTAGTGTGGGCCCTTCTGCCAGCCATTATTAAGGGGGGGTTTTGGAATATATTATATTCCTTGGAAGGTAATAATGTATTTGTATTATGTCAGAAGTTGTCTACAATGTTATGTAAAAGAGTAATACATTTAACCCATAGTTATGTGGTGTTTTATTTACTTGTGTAGAGTATTTTTCCATGGTATTGTATTAAGAGATGTTATTTTGGAGAATTATATTATCCCACATGTAATATGTGAGACTAATTGGTCCTCATCTCTTAGTATATAATAGGGTCAAGCGAGTCTCTACATATCATGTATTCTTGATGTAGTAGTGGTACTATTGTGACACTATTGTACATCATCTATATTCTTTGGGGTATTTGTGTTTTGCTCTCTTGTAAGATTGGATATGATATTCTGTAGATAATAGAAGACTACCTTCCCATGGATGTAACCCATTAGGGTGAACCATGTATATCGGTGTTCTCTTGTCCTTTTCTTTTCATGTTCTTATCATTTATGATATGTTGTTGGTTGCTTAGATAGTTTGTTAACTAGTTTATCTTGACTCTACTATTTTAACATTATCCACCTATTTTTTATTATGATTATGTGCTACAGGTTTCAGATTCATGAAGAAGATCACATTTAGCATGATCCTCTTATTGAGACTGAATCTGAAGAGATTCTAGATACATATTCAGTACCCATTCCTAATCAGAATCCTAAACCCATATTGACTCAAAAGCTTCATGATGCAACTGAAAGTGGTGTTGTAGATCCAGAAGAAAGAAGAATAACAGCGTCCTAGTATCAGAATGAGCATGATGCACTATCCCTCAAATATTCTCTCTCTACAACATGGTGCAACAATGTTCCAGGCTGGTGCTACTTGATGATGGCGAATGATCAGCTACATGGCACATAGAAGCATAAACTTGATCATTCCCTACCTTCACCATATAGAAGAGAAAAATAGAATCATCAATTCAAAATTACATTGAGAGGCCCACTGATGGACCATGCTGCTACATAGAGCTACAAATTTCCAGCATTGTTTTTGCTCAAGTTATTTTTCTAAGAAGGAAGCTTCTTTGTTCTAAAGATAGATTGTAGCTTGCTATTTCCTGCTTCTTTTGAAGGGGGGGGGTTCCCATGAGGTTTTCCCCTGTTTCCTCGGTAGTATTAAGCAACATTTTTTACTATATTTTAGATTGTATTTGGGTGACCTATGGTATTCCTACCAGGGCCCACAGTTTTCCAAGTTAGGATTCGGGGGTTGTTAGGATTATTAATCCTCCCTTGGTCAAATGTCTATTAAATTAATTTATCCTAACTTAGGAACCTTAATTAATTATTTGGGTCCACTAGTAAAATTGGGTCCAGTTGGCCTAATGGGTCCACATGTATGAATCACTAGAATGTGTTGAACACTGCTAGAAGTTAACTGCCACTTATTTCATGTTCATGCATTAGTTTCGGCACCTTCTAGACCAATACCTACATTTTAGGAGCCACTAGGAGTCGCGGAACCAACCTACATAAGTTAGTTGGAGTTAGTACTAGTTTGTCTTAGTTAGCCCCCAGTTACTTTTGGTTAGTTCACAATCAGTTAGATAGCGCTAGCTATGCATGGCTAATACATGGTTGCATGTGGAGTAGGCACATTTTCCCACCGACCACACTCAGTTGCACTGAGTTAACCAGGTATCACTTATTGATTGAGTTGGTTGGACATCTGGGAGTTGATCTGTTGCACTCTGATATTGATCAAGACACCATGAGTTAGACGATCAGTTAGATATAGTCAAATCTATTGGATAGATTCGAATTTCTACCTAATGCATTTGAATTCTTTTCCTATGTAAACTATTGTAACACTGGATTTAATTATTGTTAATGATACTGTAAATTCCTGAGAAATACTCATATGTTCCCTATGTGTTTTGTTTTGTTCAGTTTGTATCTTCATTCTCCATTTACCGCAAACATTATTAGAACTATCTTCTTGAATATCTAAATGGAATTGAAATTCTAATAAAAGGAATCTTTCTATAGGTGAAGGTTCCCCAGGGGCATATAAAATATGTCTTATGTTGATCTTATGGGAGTATCTTAATCTGTTTATAGCCAGAGAAGCTATCCTTGAAAGAGAAGATGACACTCTCGACACAATTGTCAATGATTTGATTGATGTATGGGGTGGGGAATTTGTCCTTAGGACAAACCCAATTCAAATCCCCAAAATCAATGCAAATCCTAATAGTACCCTACTTTTTATTGACATGGACTACATTGGACACCCATTCAATCAAAGGCACAGTGTAAATGAAACCATCCTTAACCAGTTTTTCAATTTCATCCTTAATGGTTGTTGCTTTCCTTGGATGTACCTGATGTAACTTCTCTCGAACTGGCTTGGCACCAGGGTAAGTTTTAATCTCATGAAAAATTATAGAGGGCTCTAACCTTGGCATTTCTTCATAGTTCCAAGAAAAAATATCTCTAAATTCCTTAAATAAATTCATATAAGACTAGATATATGAAGGGGAAGAGTTATGTCCTATCTATATGTTCTTTGGGATACCGAGTTTCCCTGATATATCAATTGCAATGGTTTCGGTAATGTTACTTAAATTACCCTCTGATTTGACATCATGGGTGAGGATCGGGAGCTGAGGATGAGTTACTATATTAGAAGAAATTGCTGATGCAAATTGTTCTTCTACCATATGTCAATGGGGAAGGAAAGAAGATCAATGGTGATGATATTTCCAAAGAATATCATATAAGGACATAACTTCCATGATGGCATCATCAATGGGGAGTATATGTGATAGATAATCTAGAGAAGGGGGGCAGATTTTCTAGCCAATATAGTAGGTGATATATGTTTGAAGCCACCAACAAATGATCATTGATGGTGGGATCACTAGTGGTTTGAATAGAATGGTACATTTCCTCAAAAGGACTCATTGATGTCGAATAAAAAATGGACTTTCCTTTATCTGTTGTAGAAGTAGAAATCATGTTCATGGATGTGGGCTACGAACCGAGAGGAGGATTAGATAACAGAAAGATTCCCATAAGTGAGGAATATTTGAGGAGACCTAATCCAATGTTCTGATATTGGGGGGTCGTGGAAGCCAAAAGTGTAACATTGTTCGCAATATTCAAAGTTGCATCGGGTGAACATAAACCTAACTAGTCAATAGTAACAATCTTTCCTTGGAATTGGAACCAGACTACCTAAAAAAATGATGAAGCAACAGCTTGCATAGCAAAAAACCAGCTTTGACTGAGGAGAAGATTGTAATCTAAAAGAGCGTCAACATATTGAACATGAATGGAAACTGATTTCCCCCCGAGTTCTACCTGGAGAGAGGGTGGTATTCCATAAGGTTAAAATCTGTGACCATAAAAAGCCTTTAATGTCGTGGGTGAAAGATTAATTTCAGGAGAACCGATATCTCTCCAACAAGATAAATACATGACCGAGGTTGAGGCTCCCTCGTTCAATATGCTATGACGAATCATATTTCCAATAGATTTCATGGACAATTAGAAATCTAAATGATAGGAAATCCTAGATTTAAAATAATCCAACTTGAAAGTGGTAATGTTTTTGTTTTAAGGACCCAATTCTCCAAGGACTAATAGTAAATTTTTTCGCTATGTAGGACATGTTTTAAGTACGTCGAGAGTCGACATAGTGCACGGTGCTTGAGCTATATCTTCCACTATATTAGAGTATTGGATGGCACATGTGTTAGGATTAAGGATGGACTTTTGAAGTGTACTCTTAGGTGGATAAAGAATTGCATCAAGAGTAGGTTTTTCAATCTGAAGACCATTAGTTGGAGTAGGAGTGGATGTTGAAGGTTTTTCAGGTGGAACATTATCAGTTTTATTTTCTAAAGTAGGTTCATAGCTTTGGGATCAAGTATTAAGGTTAATTAATTCACTTGACCTCACTTTGACCTCACCTATGGAAGGTGAAGAAGGCCTATGCAAGGATTGGTGGTCAATCAATTACTGTTGGGTAGGGAAAGGGACTGTAAGGACTGCCGGGGTGGGGGTATCTTTAAAAAAATCCTTAACTTCCTCATGATGATTACACTCTTTAGTGAAGTGATCACCTCCACAAATCAAGCAGGGAAACTTTTCCTTTCTCTTATTCTTATAATTGACATCAGGGATTCTTTTTTTATTACCTTCCTGTTCGTTATCGAATTTATTGGATTTTGTTTTACCTTTTTTCTTTCCTCTCAGATATTTTGTGGATTGGACAATTTTTACTTCAGTGGAAACAATAGGAGAGGATTCTTTTTTGGATGGTGGAATAGGTTGACTAGCTGGTGTGGCTGGTTGATTTTTCTTTTTCATGGATTTAGTCGTTGATTTTGTTTGAACTGAACCAAGAACACCATAATCGGGTGGTTATGTTGTAGGTCTTGAAGGATCTGATGTAGGACGAGGAGCATGAGGAATTAAATCATACAAAGTTCCTGACTGGGAATAGACCAAGTCTAGGTAATGAGCATGGCTAGTGGCCTAATCCTTGGTAATAGAATCTCCAATGGAGACATCTGTAGCAATGGGGGGAAGTAAGGATTCAGTAAACCAATCGACCAATAACTAATTAGGAATGGGATCCTTAATCAACCTACGTATTCATATCCATTCATGTATATGATCAGATATATGGGTGGAAGTAGTCTGGCAAAGTGAGGTTAACAGGTCCGTACCTATCTCGTATCGAATCAGTAACTAGAAACGTGTTAAAAGTTCCATTGATAAAGTGTTAAAGTCCCAAAAGTAATGCTGAGGTAGCTCAATATACCACTCCATAGCTACTCCAGTGAGAGTTCTCTAAAACAAACATAGACGAATTGAACCATCCATCAGAGAATTAGATGAGCACCATAAATGAAAATTCATCATGTGGTTTTTGGGGTCCTCACCAGGTTTACCATTGAATTTAGGTATGTCTGTGGGTAACTTAACTGGGATGGTTGGTCATTAGGGATCATGATGTATTAGATTGTTGATCAATCTAGACAAGTCTGGAAGATCCAAGGTAGCCGAAAATGGTAATTGTTGATTAGGTTTTGGGTACTTGTAATATTGATATGGCATATGTGGACCAGTAGGACCATACGCATATTGATAAACGGACATAGATGATGCCCCCATGGCTGGTTGATTAGGTTGTTTATTTATGAATGATCCACTAGAATGTACTCCAGGTGGTGGGCCACTCGAGGGAGGTGGAACTATAAGTGGTGGGCCTCTAGGTGGGGGACCTCCACATGGTTGTTCTCCATGTGGCGGTCATCCAAACGGTAGTCCTCTGGGTGGTGGTACTCTAGGTGGTGATCCTCTAGATGGTGGGCCTCCAGGTGGTGGGCCTCCAACTGGTCCTCTAGGGGGACCTCCTGAAGGTGTCCCTCTAGGTGGACCTTCAATACCTTCAACAGTATTTATAAATGGTCCTCCATAGGGTGGGACATTATACCAATTAGGTTTCCTCGAAGGGACATAATCATTCCTATGGTAAGGCATTCTAGTATAAACAACCCCCGATGGTGCTGATTGATAAGCTTGATGAATCGTAGGTGGTTGGTTTCTAGGGTAAGTATAACCCCAAGAAAGTTGACTTACAACGGGTTGAACCCATTAAGGTTGTCCCTGTATATAAGAGGGTACAACTATGTTGGTATTAGGAGGAGGAGTGTTTACTATTGGTGGTTCCGCTGGTAGTTTTTCCCCCATACTAGAAATGGTTCCCCTAGCACGTAAAACAACTTGGGCTGGGGGATTCCCCCCTAGGTGTGGAAACTTCCATGGGAGTGGAAACCTATGGGGAATTTTGAGTAGGTAGAGTGGGGGTTGAGGGTTTACCTCGATCTTGAGTAACCATGTTTTGGGTTGGTGATCCTAAGACGGGAACTAATTGGGATGGTGAAAGTGAATGATATCCAAGTCTGGTTTTTCTTGAACATTGGGGGAGAGGACAAGGACTTCTCCTATTTATATTGTTTCCTAGATTACACAAGTGTTTGATAGATTGATGGAGGGGCCCAAAAAATTCTCGATTTGATGGGGTCTATTGAATGAGAGTAACGTAGGAAGGTCTAGTCGTCTCGTATTTAGAAATGGATTTCCCCATAGAGGTCTCCCAAAAAGGAAAATTTGGACCAAAATTTGTTGCTACAGTATCATATGATGGGTGATTGAATACCCAATACGATGAACCAAGTTGGCCTTCTGATTGAAAGCGAAAGGAACTATCTTTAGTGGAAGGTTGTTGAACTAAGAAGGGATTGTCATAAGAAGAAAATTATTCCCTCATTTCAGTAACTGGAACACCTTTTACATGAGAATCAATAGTATTTTGTTGGTCCATTTTTTCACCTTCATTTCCTTCCACAATAGGAGGAGAGTCAGGTGGTAAACCCTACGAGGATGTCTCACAGGTAGATCAACCAGGGTGTTGGCTGAGGTTTACTACTCTAGAATTCTTAACAAAGAATAGATCAAACACAAACAAATATACTCAAGATAAGGCCATAAGAAAACTTAAATGATAGGATGGGATTATGATAGCCAGTTCCTCACTAGGATTGTCAAGTTGTCACAACTCGCGATATACAGTAAGCTCTAACAGTGAAACATGACATCGAATGTACCCTTTCCTAAATACCCGACTACCTAGATGGCACATGCATAGTAGCTCCCTGAGTGTTGTTCTCTGTGTATTGATCTAGCAAGAGGACCAAAAGGATTTTATTAGTTTCTAAGGGTATACTAGAGGGGTCTGTCGATATACGCAAGCTACGTGGAAACTCAAATATGTATTAGTGTTTTCTAATTCACATTCGTCTGAAAGGGGCGTTTCGATATAAAATAAAGTACGTGAAGTAACTTTAGATATACCTCAAGGGTACATGAAAGGGTGTTCGATATACTAGCAGTATGTCTAAGAACCACACGATCCCCAGGATGCAGTGCAGGAAAATAACAACAAATCCTATGTTTTAAGATGTTGGAATACATCTCTACCCTATCACTGAAATTACTAAACATTTTAACCTAATATACCATTTATTTTTTCTTGATGGTTAGTGAATGTTTATGGAATTTATATCAAGATGCAAAGTTAATACTTATATGCAATGCAACTCTTCTCTTTGATGAAGGCTAGCTAGAGTAGGGGAGAAACCTTTCTTCTTGTAAAAACACATATGCCATGCTACTTTCAACAATTTAAACTTCAAGATATTTAACAATTTCCAAAAAACACAATACTTTTACCATTAAGACTACACAATATTTTAGAGGAAGGAAGGGGAGCTTATAATTCCCCCAAAATATATGCTTTCTCAATCAAACTCAAAAATATTTCTTCTCCTAAACACTCATGTAAACCAAGATTAATGGAAGAAAAATGAGCTAACTAACTTCTTTTATCTTTTTAATATGATTCAAAAAAGAAAGAACCCTAAGCAATTAAAATTGACTAATTGCAAAGAAGCTACAGATCTTCTTTTCCCACAAGCCTACAATCACTTTCAGAGAATGAACTAAGCAAACCATGCATCCAAAACTATAATTCATACACAATTTCCTCAACTACAAATTCCTTATTAATGAAAACCTCTGAATCTGAGCTCAAAAAGTGAGATCAAGCTATCAAACTATCATATTTAGTGAAACAAAATAATCACATTAAACAGCAAGCCAAGAGAAACAAAAAATACCAAAGAACACGCTCTAAGACAGTGATTGACCTACCTCGGCGCACTATGTAGGGTTGCACCAGAGTGCCAGCAGGGGGTTGGTGCACTGTGTACACTGAGTGAAGGCATCGACGAGGCTTTGTGTTTTATAGAAGAAGGCACTAGTAGTGCTTACTGTCACAGTGAAATAGGAGCTAGAAGAGGGTGGCTCTCTATCAAATCTACCCATGTGAACCGACGGATCCATAGATGAAAAAAAGGCCAGTCACCTATAAAAGAAACCAATGGTGGATTGAGTTGGGATGATAAATAATTAATGCAGACTTCAAAAGAGGAAATTTATAGAATAATAAGGTGGATCACTCACCTTAAAAACTCAAGTGAGTGAAGCAAAGAGAATGACAAGTTTATAAGTAAGAATGTTACCAAATATTTTAGATCCAACTGGATCTGTTGTAGATCTGATCAGATCTATCCCAGATATGATTGGATCAAGCCATCCCCAGTATGGTCACCAATTTTGTTTGTAAGAATTCTTCAACAAGTGCGGACACTGCTTGTTCCTCTAGCCTATATGGTACAAGTCTAGAACAAAAAACCACAACAATATATCCTTCCCCTAGATGGTTAATCTTCTTGAATAAAATAACTCTTTTACCTCAAATCCAAATGTTCAGGTCTTTGTTTCACTTTTCTTCATGTGATCTATAGTACCTGCAAAGAAGCATCTGAAACAAGGAAAAAAGGATAAGAGTAACAAGATAGATCAATAATCCAAATTAGTGATCAAGGAATCTAATAATAAATTATTGATATTCACACAAATAATATATGGGAAAGGGAAACACTTTTGTATTAATCAAATGGAAAGAGAAAGCTACAACCAAAGCCTTGATGTCAATAGCTTTGTCTCCACGAGGTATTGGAAACAATCACAAACTCTTCACTCACACAAAGATTTTTTCTGACAACACTCACTCATCTAACAACATAAGGATGATCTCCTTGGTCTCCCCTTCACATAGTCCATGAAGCCTTCTTTTATCGGGCAAGGGAGGCTCATATGAGATGATATATTTTGGGGAAAGGATAGGGGATGATCCCTATGGGATAAAAGGTGGAGAGATAGGAACATCCTCCACAAGATATTTCGATTGGAATATTCTTGAAACTTCCTTTTTTCCTTTTTAATTCTATTGGCACTTCTTGCAAGGAGGATATATGCATTGGCACTTTTTGTGAATAGGGAAAAGGCGTCGGTGGTTCCTAATGTAAGTGGAAAAGGTGTGCCATCCCTCTCTCACTCTCTATCATAAGAGGGAAAGTGCGCCAACCAACTTAAGAGTGGAAAAAAATATCAAAAAATATCCTTGGCCAAGTGCTTCAAAGGGTTTCAGGCATTAGTGTATATTTCAGGTGCAACAGGAGAAAACCTTCCTCAAGATAATTAGGTAATAAGGAAATGAGCTTCCATACTTATGAGAAAAAAACTTGTGAAAAATTGCTGCAATATGAAACTTTGTGGAGCAGTAATGAAAAATATTCGTTTTTCTATGCATCAACATCCTAGGGATGTGCATGTGAAATTTTCAATCTTCTTCTAATCTGATGAATATTTTATTTTTCTCTTCTTTCTTGAGGAAGAGTGGGATGATACAATGTGTTCTTCAGTGAGCCCAATTGTTGATCAGTCCTTACCATCATGTAGTATATCTCTGGAATTTTGTTCCACCACTCTATAAGTAGTGAAACTATGTGGGAGAGTGAAACATGTTCATTCTAATACTAGGACCTTGTTCTTTTTCTATTTTTTGGATTCCTGACAACATTCCCAGCTACTTCAATGATATTTTGGGCCCCTTTAGGCCTCTGATTTGGAATATGAGTTGGATCTAGATCTAGAATCTCTTGAGGTTCAAACTCAACATCAAGGTCATGTTGATATTGTTGCTCATCTTCTGAATATAAAACATTAGAAAATCCATCATTATCAAATGGAAATGAAAGAGTTCCTGTAATGAAATCCAAATTTAGTTATTAAGCTAGGCTAATTAATGTAAATAAACTAAGAGGTGACTTGAAAAGTCACCTCTCTTCCCCAATTATGATATAAATTACCAGGGCACCTATTATGTAATTCATCTCTACATTTATTAAATATACATTAAATTACATTTTCTCTTACGTTTCCTCTTCTTACTCTTTCAGTGGTATCAAAGCCTCTCGGATCTCGACACCAGCCCACCTCCTTTCATTTTCCACCTCCATTGCACCCACCTCCTTCTCCCTTCATTACTCTATCGCTCCCCCCCGCTCATTTGCTCCACATCTCCACCTCCATCCTGTTTCACCCATCACCACTCCAAGTCACCACTCCACATGCATACCATTTCATGTTGCTTCCAAACACCCACTCCACCCTCCTACTCCACGCTACTGGTGCCCAAGGCCACGCTGCTCCCTCGTCTACTCCACCTTGCCCCCACACGCATCTGGGAAGATTCCAGCAATCACCAGATCAATCGATGCTCGGTTCGATTAAATCAATGATAAATTTAACAAGAATTACGAGGAACTCCACGTAAAAATCAAACAAACCAATGACGATTTAACATCAAAGTGGACACAATTTACGTCACGAATACAGAATAGATTCCTCACTCTACAAGAAGACCAAAAGAAAAATCAAGCAGTTTTAACCACCATCTTGGACAGATTACAAATCTCAAATGACCTGCAACCAAACTCTCTGAGAACTCCGGAGCATCCAAATCCTCTATTCAACATGTCGTCCTCTAATTCATATACATAAGGACACCAAATACGGGTGAAAGTCGAGTTACCCAAATATGATGGGGACGAATGACAATGCATAGCTTGGATTAACAAAGCTGAGGAATATCTAGACATCCACAACATCCATTATGACGGTGAGAAAATTAAATACGCCTCCATGCATCTAGAAGGAAGCGCTTACAACTGGTACTTATGGTGGAAGAATATTGCAAGAATATGTTCTTACAACTAGGTTAGCTTCAGGAACGACCTCATCAAAATATTCTAAGGCGTTGAAGAAAAGGACTTCTTTTCCAAAATCACAAGGTTACAACAAAAAAACAATGTCTATGAGTACACCTGTGAATGGGAAGCGCTGTCAACTCGAGTCCCAAAGTTAATCGATTACCAACGACTACAGATCTACATACACAGTCTAAAACAACACATCCGTGACGAACTAGAGTTACACAACATCTCTACCATGGAGGAAGCATGACGTAAAGCTAGGACTATTGAAATCAAATCCATTCATACAAATGTCAACCAAGACAACTCCAAAAAGAACCCCTTCCATTAAATATACATAGGAAATCCAAGGTATACACCGCCTCAACTTAGGGAAGGAACAAAACCCAGTTTAGAGGCTCAGAGAATAAAAGAAGGAAAATGTAAGTTCTGTGGAGACAAATGGGATCCTAAGCACAGATGCTTACAAAAGAAATTATATGCTTGTGAAGAAGAGATAGAAGTCAATGAACCAATTGGGAACGATGTAAATAGCCATGAATACTACCACCTAGGAATTGAGTATGACTCCCCACAAATCTCATTAGCCGCTATTACCAGAATCTCCCAACCGCAAACATTGAATATTAAAGGTCATATAAAAAATAATAACGTCATAGTTCTCATCGACTCTAGCAGCACCCATAACTTTGTTAATGTCAACCTTCCTAAGTATTTAACCTATTTATTTGTCTAGTACCTAACATGATGGTTATGGTAGTAGATGGAAAGAAGATTGACAATGTGGGAAGATGTCGCAAGGTTAAGTTACAAATGCAAGAATATAACTTAGAATCATATTTCTTTGCAGTACCACTGGGAGGAATCGACGTAGTATTAGGAATACAATGGTTACAAACCTTGGGTACATACTGTGAAAATCACCAAGAACATTTTATTGAATTCCATGCGTTCGAGAAAACACACAAATTATATGGGTTCCAACCACCTCCAACACAACTGGTTACAGCACATCAAATGGAAAATCTACATTGGAAAGATGCACCAACATACATACTTCAATGTCGAGAAATGGAGATTCTAACAAGTGAAGGAGATATG
This sequence comes from Pseudotsuga menziesii, assembly GCA_001517045.1. Classification (NCBI taxonomy): domain Eukaryota; kingdom Viridiplantae; phylum Streptophyta; class Pinopsida; order Pinales; family Pinaceae; genus Pseudotsuga; species Pseudotsuga menziesii. The sequence goes on along the minus strand of LPNX010455021.1, from coordinate 94,081 downwards.
GAAAAACAACCAGAGACACAAGATCTAATTCGAAAACGTCGCAAGGTGTTTCAAGAGTTACCTAAAGCGCTCCCAACAAACAGAAAAACTAAACATATAATCAAAATAGAACCAGGGATAAAACCTGCCAGTAACAACCCATACAAATGTCCACATCCGAGACATTGCAATAGTTCATGTAGTCATTGTCGTCAATTAAGCTTTGAGGACAAATCTTCCTTAAGGGAAAGGCAATGTAATGAAAGCCAAATTTAATTATTAAGTTAGGTTAATTAATGCAAATAAACTAAGAGGTGACTTGAAAAGTCACCTCTCTTCCCCAATTATAGTATAAATTATCGGGGCACCTATTATGTAATTCAGCTCTACATTTATTAAATATAGATTACATTACATTTTCTCTAACATTTCCTGTTCTTACTCTTTCAATTCTTATACCTTCTTCTACTTCAGATTATTTTGGATCATGCAATTGGTCTTGCTCAAATTGCACACTGCACTCTATGAAGCACATTTTGGTTTCAAGTTTCATCAATTTATATTCTCTAACATCCTGAGCATATCCCAACATAATACATTTTCTACTCTGGGATTGGAAATCTTTTCTCTTATCAATGGGGATTATGGCTCAATCTTTGGAGTCAAAAATTCTCAATTGTGATATATTTGGCTTATGACCCACATAAGGGGAATTTTAGGGAAAAAATGGGCCTCAAAACAAAAATTGCACCATAAAAATCAATTTTACAAGAACCAATCAAATTCTAGATAATTTCCATCATCCCTTGTGGTTGAGGTGGCATTGCTTGAATTAAAGTTGCTTACTTGTCAAATTCTAAATGGTGGATCAAAATATATGGTTAGCCATGCTCATAATGGAAAAACTACTTATAAATTACTTTCAAGTATAATATTTATGTACTTACTACTTTTAAAGTACTTTCCATTTTCAATATAAAAATATATTGTTAATCAAAATTTAAACATAATTGCAAAAATGAAATCATGATTTAGTACTTTTGGATTTTATATACTAAATAAATTTTATTGTATATACAAAATTGTATGACATAATAAAATTATTATATATTATATCACATCATATCGTATAACTTTTTCCATATATTATAACTTTTATTATGATGAGATATATAATACATAACATAAAACAACATCTTTAAGTTATATAACATACTTCACTTTTTATGTTTTCTTTTTGTTATAATATAAAGTCACATAGATTATGTGTTTCTATAACTGGTCATATATCATATTCTATTAAAATATAATCTAATATAACATTAAATTATTTTATAATAATTATAATACATATTATATAATATTATATTTAATTAAACATCTTTATGTTTTCTTTTTGTTATAATAAAAAGTCACATATATTATGTGTTTTATAAATGGTCCTAAATCATATTATATTAAAATATAATATAATATATATTATATATATTATAATATAAAATAATAATTATAATCTATATTATATTTTAATATAATATATTATGTTATATTAAAATTAAAGATTAAATATTAAAATTTTATATTAAATATGTAAATAAATAAACTAAATAATTATTAATGTAAATTAGTTTGAATAAATATAATTTACAATTTATTTACAAAAGATGTTTTACTTTATTTTATTTTATGAGTACTTTATTTTAGTACATATATGGATTCAAAAGTACTCATGTTTCTAGTCGTATCAAATATTATTTTTTATTAATTTTATTTGTGCACATATTTTCACTTTCACTTAACCATAGTTACATGAATTGTAGTGCAAAATGTGAGGTTTAAATATACCATCCACACAAAATGATAACTTACAATATTTTATTATATCTCTTATGAGGCCCATCTTAGACCTCAAAATTTTCTCTAATGACAGTGCTTCGAAAGGAGTGGCCCCAATCACTAATTTGTGAGGCACCCTATTCCAGATATATGAAGCACAATTAACAGCTTCAACTGATAAGTAAGAAAAAATTAATGCAAGTTATCATCTCCTTCAAGGATATATTTTTCCTCTCAGCCACACAATGTTGTTGTGGTGTGTATGGAATGGATTGTTCCATTCAAATACTCTCAGATATACATAACTATTGAAAATATATTTTGACATACTCACCTCCATTATTAGATCTGATGGATTTAATCTTCTTCTTGAAGTTGTTCTTGTTAAATTTGAGAACCATAGATATACATGACAATATGAGAGCTATTGTAAAGGAATTATGCAGTGGAATAATTAAGATTAATATAAACTGAGCAAATAATTCATGACACAAATTTCAGATAAATAGGACAAGAAGTGCTCACTGATAATCACAACGTTAATCTTAATTCATTAATGATTAATACAATGGTAGTACAATAAATAGAAATAGAATAATGTGGATAGGATTCAAATCTACCAACTCTAACTGACTATTTAGCTAACTCATTGTGAAAATATCATAGTTGGAGCTCACTAGTTTAACTCTAGATGTCTAAATCAGTCTACAATCAGTTAACTGATGAGGTAAGTGGAAGAAAGGCTCCACACTCCCTGCATGCATGCAAAACTAGTGCTAGGATAACTGGTAGTGATCTAACTGATTGTAAATGTAGGATAACTCAACCTAACTGCTTACCTACCACAACCAACTGAAGGTGACTGCTGGTGGAACTAAGAGTGGGATCCTATAATGTAGAGATTGGTCCCATAGGCACATGAGCTCATGCATCAAGATGCAGTAAGTGGAATATAACCTCTAGGTGTGTCCCGCATACTCTATTACAATGATAATAACTCCCTAAGTTAGGAAAAATGACCAAATAGACTATATTGGACAAAGGAAGATTAATTAATCCCAACACGCCCCCTTAATCCTAACTTGGACAACTTGGGCCCTGGCAACTAGGACAAAAGTCACCCATGTAATCTAAATGAATATAAAATATTGTTTAATAATATAAGGAAAAATGGGGAAAACCTCATGAGAACCCCCCCCCCCCCCGCTCAAAATAACCAGATAATCAGAAAACAAGCTTCCATACATAAGAGAAAAAAATTCTCTTTCAGAAAAAACTTGTGAAAAAATTGCTGCAGTCTGCAACTATGTGAAGCATGGATGCAAAATATTGGTTCTTCTATGCATCAGCATCATGGGACTGTGCATGTCAACCTATCCATATTTTTCCAATATGATGATATATAGGAGAAGAAATATTTCCTTTGTCTCTTCTTTCTTGACAAATAGTGACTTGATCCAATTTGTTCTTCAATGGGTGGAATTGTGGATCAGGTCTTACCCTTAAGTAGAATCTCTTAAGCAGTTTGTTGCACCACTCTGAAGGTGGAGAAACTATGTGGGATAGTGCAACTTGTTCATTTTGATACTAGTACCTCATTCGTCTTCTGTTATCTGGATCCCCAACAACATTCCTAGCTACTTCAATGAGCTTTTGAGCCCATTCAGGCCTCTGATTTGAAATAGGAGTTGGATCTAGATCTAGATACTCTTGAGGTTCAATATCAATATCAAGATCATCCTGATCTTGTTTCTCATCTTCTAAATCTGAAGATTTAGATGATACATCATTACTAAAATTTGTAGATATAATTTTTTTACCTCCCCTTTCGAATGGAAGGTAAGGTTGTACTAGATCTAAGTATCGTTGAAAGTGTGAGAATTCATATGCCTTTGAGGCATGGTTTACAACACCCTTCTCTATAATATTCCTAGTTGAAATTTCTATGTTATCCACCAAGTCAAGACCAAATACTACTCATTTTGGTGGGCCAATATGAGTCATCTGATATACATATAACAAATGTGCATCTAACGGGGGAACATAGGGTAAATTTATGAACACTCCATGCTTTAACCTGACAGAATCCTTTGCTTCAGATCAAATTTGGGTATCATCATCCATGTGAATTATCGGACTACCTATAGTTTGTAATGAAGAGAATGATTCTATGGATGCAACCATATTATTGGAGGCTCCTAGTTCAATGAGGAAGGCATGTGATTTTCAATAGCTAACCTTCAATGCATGGCATCTCTCATCATGATCTTCATACTTTTCTCCATATTCATTCTTTTTTGTGTCTTCAAGGATGAAAATATTTTCATGCTAAAGTAGTTTTTCCATTTTATCGAAGGATAAATTTTCATACAATAACTCTCTTGATGAAAGGCTCTCATACAATAGGAACATAGAGTCTTATCAAACTTCTTCTTCTTCTTGGAACCTAAGGCTCCATCAGAAGATTTATGATTCTCCTTTTTCTTCAAATCAATATTTTTGGTCTGTTTCCCTTTTTGCTTCCCTCTTTCTTTCGCATTACTAGAGTTCCCAGCTAAGAGTGCTTGATTATTGGAGGTTTGAAGCACTCCCATTTGAATTGATTTGTCTTGCTTCTGGATTAAAGACACTGCAAAAGCATTTAGAGAAGGAAACTTCCGATTTGGAATGGAAACTCTTCTGGAATATAAAGTAGAGAAAAAGACTAAGAATTTTGAGCCAAGGTTTCTCAAAATTGATAGCACAAGATGCTCATCCTTGGTGAAAATGTCATAAGTTTGCTCTGCAGAAGGGAAATACTGCAAGGCTATCACTTGATCATGCACCAAGATATGGATGTAGTGCATGTGTATTTCAATGTGTTTGGTTCATTGTCTCTACATTGGATAAATGGAAATATTGATTTCACTTTTATTATCACACCAAATTATTGTGGGTGAATCAAATCCAACTCAAAGTTCTCAAAGAATACCTTGTAACCACACACATTGTGTAGCTGTGTTCACTGTTCCTTTGTACCTAGCCTCAATTGAAGAGATGGATATGGTGTGTTTTTTCTCGATTAACCAGCATATGGGACCATATGCAAGCATGAACACATGACCTGAAGTGGAATTCGTGTCATTGGTATTTCTAGCCCAATCAAAATCAGAAAATCCTACTAGTTCTAGTGGAGAACCAACAACATAGTGTACCCCGAAGTGTCTAGTTCCTTGCACATAGTGTGAAATCCTCTTGGCTTCCTTCCACTAGATAACATGAGGATGCTGCATATACCTTGATACAACACCTACAACATATTCCAAATCTAGTCAAGAATGTGTAAGATACAATAGACTCCCGATTAGTTTTCTATACAATGAGTTGTCCACCAATGGAGATGCGCCAAGTCTATAATTCTCTTTAATTCCAAATCTTGAATTCTCTTTAAGTCTATTCGAAGCTGAAATATTGGATTCCACCTCCAACGCAGCTTCCTGCATGTTTAACAAAGTGATTGGTCTTCTCTCTCTAAGATGTAAGGAGAATTCATGATCAAAAGCATTTGTATATGTTAGTTTTGCTGAGGTTTCAGAGGGTTTGATTTTGGCTGGGATCCTACCATACATCTTCCTGAAGCATTTAGAAAAAGCTGATATAGTTTCATCATTTTTTCTTCTTAAATCTCCAAATTTTGTAATATAATAAGTGTGATCTTTTCTATCTCCCCACTGCCTCATAAATACATCATGTAGCTCCTCTATCAAGGTGATTGAATTTGCTGGTAGTTCCCTGAACCACTTCCTAACCTCCCCATCCAAACTCTGCACAAACATCCTCATCCATACATCTTTCTCTTCAATATTTTGGTTTTCCGCATAACTAAGGAATGCATTCCAATTCTCTTCAAAAGTTATTTCACCCTAACCATTGAACCTAGGTAAGTATTACTAATAATCCCCTCCAGGGAGAGCATTTAAAGGCTTAGGAAGAACTAAGGGTGCATATATGGTTGTTACCATCCAATCCATCATATCAAGAGGCCATCCTACCATCTTGGAGCTGCTTTGTTTTGATGCAGGAAAAAGTTTATTTACTTGGCTAGAACTTGGCTAAAAAGGGATCTTATTGATTTTAAACTGAAACAATGGAATCTTTCTAGGAGACTGAGTTTTTTCTTTTCTAAAGGACTGTGGATCAGTAAAAACTTGAAAGCTACTAACTAATATAGAAGGTATAGACAATGATAGATTTCATGTTTTCTCCTTTGAATGTTCAAAATGTGATTCACGGTCAAAATGAACAGAAGTAGATAAAGAAGGAGAAGACTGTGATTTTTGAATTTTCCTAGCTTCCTTCAAAATCTATTCTGGATTTGAGACACCCAGATGCAATGTTGAAGTAGGTTTCCCTCTTGTCCCAATCTTCCTGGTAGCCACTATGGATACTGCTTGGTGAAAACATAGTCTAAAAGATTTATTGATTTTGCTCACCTCTAAAAATCAGTTGAAAGATAAAAACCCAGGGAAGATATACTTTAAGTTTCAATCCCTGAAAAATGCGCCAAAGATGTTTGTGCTAGAAATTGTTTCTAGACTACCACAAGAACAAGCTAACACAATCTCAAAAATAAAACAAAATGAAATTGGTTTTTAATCTTTTGGTTTAAAACTTTAACAAAAAGGAGGTAAAAACATAAACAAGCTAACACAAGAACTAGATCATGAACAAATTTGAAGCACTGGGGATCAAACACATATGAGTAAACCATAAACATTACACATATAATATTGATTCCATCCACAAGATACAGACATTTGCATGGGTAAAAACCTTAAACAATAAATGAAGTTTTATGTTGACTAATCAAATATATTATAAACAAAACTAGCATAGCATGTAAAATGGCTTATAAGTATGTATACAATAAATAAAAATCTTCAAACTTACATAAGAGTTATAAGTCTTAGTTTGAGATACATCAACTCTATATCCTCTCCTTGAGTCAAAATTTGAAACAGTTACAAAAATAATTGTATTTTCAAACTCAGTAAACTATTAACTATTACTAACTAAACTACTTGACACCTATCACTAGTAGTATTCATAGATTCTTGGCTTCCTTAGCTGAAAAAGCAATTCCTTCTAAAGCACATGACTGTCTTTTACTTTGTTGCTACTATGCTTCTAAATATTCAATCTTCTTTAGTAATCCTTGATTCTGCTGGGTCAGAATTTGAACTCTCTGGTTTAATTCTTCAAACTGGCTCTGAGTCTAGCTTTTTCTCTTTAAGGCCTCTTTTGAGACAACTATCAATTCCTGATAGTGTGTATTTATATCATCAGGGTCCCCTCTCAATATTCTATTAGTTATGACCAATCTATCATTTGTCTCACTAAGAAAACCAATCTGATATTTGTATTGATTCATAGTTTTTTGAAGGTTTTCAATCTCTCAATCTATGCACATTTCTTCCTGTAATGTAGAAGTCTTATCTGACAACCAAGGTATATCAATTTTTTTGAAAATAAGGTCATCACCTTCCTCATATTTAACTTTTTCTTCTTCAACAAGAACTTCTGGAAACTTACCTTGTTCAGTGCTGAAATTTATTGGTTGTTCTGAAACCTTATCCTTTTATGAAAAATACTCTAATATCAGTAAATGCTCTTTCTCAGTATGAACTTGCTAAGAAATTAAATTTTCTTCTTCTTCCATGTCTTCCTGAGATGAAGAATCCTCAATCACAATGATCTTCTCTTTTCTTAATTTTGGGTTTAATGTTTAATCTCAGTTTTTTTCTTGCCCTTGTTTTCTTTGTCTCCACTTTGTTTCTCCTAATATTACAAAAGATTTCCCCTGAAACTTTACATTTGAGATTTGTACACCATCATATGTTAATCCAGTTACAACATATTTTCCATTAATCTTTTCATTTGAAATTTGCAAACTATTAGCTTCCAGTTTAGCTTCAACTGGAATCGTTTTTATGCTTTTTTGAACACCTATGAAACCCTGATTTTTCTCTAATGAGCCCAATTATTCTTCCTAATTTGAGATAGCTCGGTGCTCCTTTCCTGTATTCTATGAAATTTTCTCTGATTACCATTAACTACTTCTCTTACCTCTTCACACACAGTTTCTTCAAATTCCTGAATTGAACAGTTCTCTTGGACCTTATCCTGTACCAGCTTGTCACTTAATTATTTCTTTATTATTTTTACAAAGCTATACTGCTTTTTCATCAAACTCTTTTTGGCTTGCTCTTCTTGTTTGTTATGGAAACCTGACCAAAACAAAAAATGATCCCAAGTTATGCTCTTTTTCTGAAGGACTATGCAAACAATCAGCTTTATTAATCCATGATGAAAAATAGATTGATGATTATGATCCCTATGCCTTTTTATCCTGTTTGACATATTTTGCATCCTTTTCAAGAAAAAAAAGGGTAAGTTCATCGTGGAATGTTGATTCAAATGTTGCAAGAATCTAACATGATATTTGAAAACTAGACCAAATCTCCCCTCACAAGTGATGTAGCTTTGTAAAATTCTTATGACTTCCTTCCACTCAGGATTGAATTTGTCTAATCATACACCTTTCCCCCAATATATGGCTTTGGCTTCAGGTGACAAGAAATCTTTTGGGTGGAAGGTGAAAGCTATCTTCTTAAACCAGAGCTCTCCATCACTTGCTATGCCTGTAGCTTCTGCTATCAACTCTTCTGTCAGTTCAAATTTAAGGGTGTAAAATGAAACTATGTCCCTATCAAAACCATGAGTGAAATGATATGAGACTTCTGGGTTAAAACCATCAATTCTCTCAAAGTAATTGAACCATCCATCTCTTTGAAACAATGCTGCACACTCAGGAAAACTATTTGGCGATTTCGGCATCTAAGCACTGGGAAGTGAATCATATGGATGTTAAGTTAGCCTTTCTGCATGGAGATATTCATGAGGAGATATACATGAATCATCCTAAAGGGGTACATCTCTGATCCATCTTTGGTTTCCAAGCTNAACAGGCCCCAAGAGAGTGGTATTCCAAGATGGATGCCTTCCTTCTCTCGCAAAACTTCCAAAGGTGTAGATCAGATCCAAATGTGTATTTATAGAAGTCTGATGGTCATTTGATTATTATTGTTTTATATGTTGATGAATTAATAATCACAAGTAGCACAGTTGCTTCCATTTCAGCCATCAAAACTGCTCTCCACAATGCCTTTGAAATGAGTGATTTGGGGTTCCTAAAACCATTTTTGGGGCTCAAAATTGAGCAAACTTATGATGGGATAATGGCCACTCAGTCCAAATACATATCAGACCTGTTATTCAAGTTTAACATGGCTGAATGTAGTCCTGCACCATTCCCTTTCCTTTTAGGGATTAGCCTTAAAGAAGGAAAAATCACACCTCCCATGGATTGCACTATCTAACGACAGCTAATGGGTAGCTTGTTGTACTTGACACATTCTCGGCCGGATATCTATTATGCCATGAATTTTGTATCAAGATACATGTAGCAGCCTCATGATATTCATTGGAAGGAATCCAAGAGGATCCTCCAGTGTATTCAGGGAACCAGGACCTACGGCATTCACTATGCTGCAGATTTCGAGCTAGAGCAGGTTGGATACACAAATTCCGATTGGGCGGGTGATTCTATTGATCGGAAGTCTACTTATGGATATGCATTCATGTTTGGTGGTGGCCCCATTTGCTGGTCTAGCAAAAATCAGGCTGCCATAGCATTATATTCAGCAGAGGCCGAGTATCGAGGAGCGGTGAATGCTTGCATCCAAGCAGTTTGGTTGCAAGGAATTATTTCAGAATTTGATCTTGGTAGTACTTTGTCCACTATCCTATTTTGTGACAATCAAACTGCAATTAATATATCCATAGATCTAGTTACCAGGTAGAGGACCAAGCATGTAGAGATCCACATGCACTATATCAGGGAGCTAGTGCATGATAGGACCATCATTCTGCAATAATGCCCGACTGATGAGCAGATTGCAGAAATCTTCACTAAGGGCTTTCCAGAAAAGAAGTTCGCTTACCTTCTTTCACTGTTGGGGGTGATTTCATCAGGGTGATCAGACTACTTTCAGTGTTCAGCTTGAGGGGGGGGGGGGGGGGGGGGGGGGGGGGTTCGCACTGGATTTTCCCTCTTTTCCTTGCTTATTTTGTTTTTTAGCATTGTTTCAATTTCAGCATTGTACAAAGTGACCTATGGCCTTAGTTTCTGGGGCCCTAGAATTTTTATGCACTTTATGTTTTCTAACTCCTCCTAAGTATAGCTTAAGGGGGGGTGTTAGAAACATTTACCACCATACACACTCTTTTTGGTCAATTTGGCCTAGTTAAACCACTATATTAAGTATTATTGACTTAATTGACATCATAGGAGCACTAGATGACATCAGCTAGATCACACCCATGCCTACCTTCATTCAAGGAGGCTAACTTATCCTTCTCCTACATTCGAGGAGGCTAACTGGAGCACTCCGGGGGTGATCTAAGTGTCATTAATGCCCCATATTTCTAACTGATGGTTACAATCAGTTAAAAAGAGTAGTGGAGGTGCCCTCCTTCATTAAATTGATTATTTATTGATTATTTAATGAACTGGAGTCAACAGAGGCACCTCCAACCACTTCTGATGTTCAGTTACACTTCAGTTAACCTCATCGGGCTTCATTGGAGTCATTGAAGTGCTACCACTTGTTGGTTGGTTTGTTGTGACATTTGTCTAACCTACTTTCAGTTAGACTCAGTCATTTATTGCACTCTGACATCAGTTAGGGCTCAGTTGAGTCAATTAGGGTTTTGATCGGTGGTTAACTAGAGTGTTGACTATGGCTTACATTCAGTTAAGCTAGACTCAGTCATTCAATTCGAATGACCTCCTTGGGAATTTGAATTTCTTTGTCATTCATGCTTGTAGCATGATCATGTATTGTATTACCCATTCTTTGTGTGAATATACAGAGCGGCTACTCATTTTGTAGCACAATTACACCATTTTCATGACTTATTGTTATTAATATTTGATGAGACTTGTGTTTAGTCCCTAGATCACTATGTGAGATTAATATCGTATCAGAGCTCATAGAAGGACGAAGCTTAGATCTCTCAAAAACAAGGTTTTTGACAGATCTTGCATGAAAATTGAGCAATAGCTCAAAAATTGAGCACTACACCAGAAGCCAAGGCTTACCACTTAATACCCCAAGTACAGATCTTGTTGATCAAGCTTGCTTGACTGACTATGTTGGGTGTGATGAAATCCTAAAATGTGTAGGATGTCCGACCTTACATTGCCCGTTTTGTTGTGATTTTCAGGTTTTTGACAGGTGAAAGCATTCACTCCAGCAGATTTCGATGGCTTCTTCTGTAGATATTTTGACTCCGTTCAATTTCCACTGTTGGAAAGGATACATAGAGATCCATATTCACTCCAGAGGACCCTATAGGGTCACCATGGACACTAAAGAAGAGCTTGGTTCTGCAATAGACAAATCTAGATTCTTTAACAAGAAGGATGAAGCATTCAAATTCTTGTGCCTCTCTATTTCCTGGGATCTTCTTTTCCATCTTTCGGGATTGAAGACTCCAAAAGAAATTTGGGACAAATTGGAAGCCCTGTATGGAAATCAGGATGATTTGAGATTTTACCAGCTCGAAAATGAATTGATGTCTCTCCATCCCTCCAATTTTGAGACCTTGAAACACTTTTTCACAAAGTTCAAGCACATTGTCTTACTATTGAAGCAATGCAAAGTGGATAAAGAGGATGATCAGATCATCCTCACCATACTATCCAAAATTGGAGCTGATTATTCATTTTTTGTCTTTAAATTCCGTGCGGGGAATCTCACAACCCCTGGATGGAAGATGCCTACACTCAATTCCTTCATTGAGTCCCTAAAGAGTGAACATGATAATCTTGTCCAGATGGGGATCATCAGATCCTCCTGTGATCAAGCCCTCCATGTGTCAGGGCCCAAAGATCTGAAGGGTAAAGGAAAGTAGTAGAAGAACCCAAAAACTAAATTCGAACCTCCTAATCCTAAATTTGAAAACCAACAGCATGATGAGTCTTCTGGCTCAAAGAAGAACAAAGGGAAAGGGCACCATGGAAAGGAAAAAGTCAAGTGTTCATACTGCGGGAAGGGATTCCACCCTGAACATGCCTGCATGAAGAATAATCTTGATGAAGCTACCTCTCTCCTTGAGAGAAATCACACCAATCTTCCGAAAATCTTTCGGAGGAGAGATCAGCAAGATCGGGAGCCACAACATGAAAAAGGTCATGCCCTCACGGAAATCACTTCGAAGTCCAAAGCACTCTTGATTGATTATGGAGCTTCGAACAACATGATGGCTGAAAGAGAATCCTTTTCATCCTTGGAGACCATCAAATCCATTCCCATCCACATGGGAGATGACTCCACCATCATTTCAGAAGGACAAGGTACAGTTGATCTTGAGAATAGCTATTTTTCAAATGTTTTGTATGTACCGTCTCTGGCATCAAATCTCCTTAGTGTTTATCAGATGACACATACAAGAGTGACTAAGAGAGTATCTTTCATCCCAAATTATGTTGACATAATGAAACTTTCATCCGTGAAACTCATTGCTAAAGGCCTTGCAAACCATCATGCAAAATCCTATGAGTTCTCTCACTTTGTGGCAGATGCAAAGACCACCGCTCTGCTAACTCATGGAAATTAAGTTAGTAGGTTGTGGCATGAAATGTTTGGACATATAAATTTCAAATATTTGCAGCAATTATAGAAAAAATCCATGGCTGAAGGCCTCCCGGTCATCAAGGCAACCACTGGAATTTGCAAGGGCTGTGTGGTTGGAAAACACCCTAAGCACAAGTACGATCGGGGGAAGGCAAACCGAGCTACCTGCATGTTGGGGCTGATACTTTCTGATATCAGCAGTCTGATTCCTATCACATCCATGAATGGATCAAGGTATCTTCTGAATTTTATTGATGATTTTTCAAGGTACACATGGGTCTTCTTTCTCAAAAGGAAGTCTGAAGTATGTGGAAAATTCTCTGAACTGAAGGCCTTGATCGAGAATGCCTCTGGGATTAAGATCAATATCTTGAGATATGATAATGGAGGGGATTATGTTAGTAATGAGTTGCTATACATATTCTCCCAAAGTGGTTTTCAGGTCCAACATTCAATTCCCTACACTCCCCAGCAGAACGGAGTAGCGGAAAGGAAGAATCGGTCTCTCAAGGAGATGACCACCTGTATGTTGGAGTCAAAGAAGTTGGCTGCAAATTTGTGGGCTGAAGCCATGCATTATTTACCATACCTTTATAACAGGGTTCCATACTCATCTATGAAATGGAAGACCCCTTTCAAAGCATACTTTGGACACAAGCCAGATGTGTCGAACCTACGGGTGTTTGGGTCCACTGCATGGGCCCAAATTCCACTTGATAAAAGAAGGGCTTTGCAACCGCAAAGCATCGAATATATGTTTACTGGGTATATTGATGAAACAAAAGGTTTCAAGCTGTTGGATATCAAAACAAAATATATCATCATCGAAAGGAGTGTCAAGTTCGATGAGCCTCTTCAGGAGGTGGAACTAGTCAAGGAGAAAACTGTTGATTTTCCTTCATATTCTACTGAATTTTTGGATGATGAAATTGGGAGTGATGATCCTAATTTGGATCCTATGATTTCTCATATCAATGTGTAGCAAACATCATATTCTGAATTAGAACCTGAAGTGCAAAATCATCTTCCCACATGGGCCCGACAGACACTCTCCTCCGCAAGAGATAACATTGGAAATTTGGATGATCCAAGGAGAACCCGATCTGATTTCCAAAGAGAAGGTATTGCGCTCTATTGTATTGATAATTTTCTATCTGAAACTTGCTATTTGATGATTATTTCAGACCCAAAATCCTACTACCATGCTCAGAAGGATCCGATATGGCAAGTTTCCATGGATGAAGAGATGAATTCCCTTCAGAAAAACACTACTTGAGAGCTAGTTTCTCTTCCTCCGGGAAGGAAATTGGTTCAATGCAAGTGGGTGTTTCAGACCAAGGTTGCTGCTGATGGAAGCACATGCAAATATAAGGAAATTCTGCTGGAAAATTGTTTCTCTTAGGTTGAAGTTGTGAACTACCATGATACCTTTGCACTGGTTTGAAAAATGGATTCCATCCGCCTAGTTTTGGCAATTTCGGCATCTAAGCACTGGGAAGTGTATCATATGGATCTTAAGTCAGCCTTTCTACATGGAGATATTCATGAGGAGATATACATGAAGCATCCTAAGGGCTACATCTCTGATCCATCTTTGGTTTTCAAGCTAAAAAATTCACTATACGGGTTAAAACAAGCCCAAGAGAGTGGTATTCCAAGATGGATGCCTTCCTTCTCTCACAAAACTTCCAAAGGTGTAGATAAGATCCAAATGTGTATTTACAGAATTCTGATGGTCATTTGATTATTATTGTTTTATATGTTTATGAATTACTAATCATAGGTAGCATAGTTGCTTCCATTTCATCCATCAAAACTGCTGTCCACAATGCCTTTGAAATGAGTGATTTGGGGCTCCTAAAACAATTTTTGGGGCTCGAAATTGAGCATAATTATGATGGGATAATGGTCACTTAGTCCAAATACATATCATACCAGTTATTCAATTTTAAAATGGCTGAATTTAGGCCTACACCATTCTCTTTCCTTTCAAGGATCAGCCTTCAAGAAGGGAAAAGCACACCTCCCATGGACTGCACTATCTATCGATAGTTGATTGGTAGCTTGTTGTACTTGACACATTCTTCTCCTGATATCTATTATTCCATGAATGATGTATCAAGATACATTCAGCAGCCTCATGATATTCATTGGAAGGCAGCCAAGAAGATCCTCCAGTATATTCAGGGAACCAGGACCTACGGCATTCACTATGTTGCAGACTCCGAGCTAGAGCTGGTTGGTTACACAGATTTTGATTGGGCGAGTGATTCTATTGATCAGAAGTATACTTTTGGATATGTATTCATTTTTTGTGGTGGCCCCATTTTTTGTTCTAGCAAAAAGCAGGCTTCCATAGCATTATCTCAGCAGAGGCCGAGTATCGAGGAGCAGTGAATGCTTGCATCCAAGCAGTTTGGTTGCAAGGCATTCTTTCAGAGTTTGATCTTGGTAGTACTTTGTCTACTATTCTCTTTTGTGAAAATCAAAGTTCTATTAAGATATCCACAGATCCAATTACCAGGAAGAGGACCAAGCATGTAGAGATCCACATGCACTATATCAGGGAGCTAGTGCATGACAGGACCATCATTCTGCAATACTTCCTGACTGATGAGCAGATTGCAGACATATTCACCAAGATATTTTTAGAAAAGAAGTTCACTTACCTTCGTTCACTGTTGGGGGTGAGTTTATCAGGTTGATCAGACTACTTTCAGTGTTCATCTTGAGCGGGGGGTTTTCCCACTGGGTTTTCCCTCTTTTTCCTCACTTAATTTGGTTTTGAGCATTGTTTCAGTTTCATCATTGTACAGGGTGACCTATGGTATTATTTGTTGGGGCCCTAGCATTTTTATGCACTTTATGTTTTCTAACTCCTCTTGAGTATAGCTTAAGGGGGGGTGTTAGAGACATTTACCACCATACACACTCTTTTTGATCAATTTGTCCTAGTTAAACCAATATCCTAAGTATTATTGACTTAATTGACATCAAAGGATCACTAGATGACATCATCTATATCACACCCATGCCTACCTTCAGTCAAGGAGGCTAACTTATCCTTCTCCTACATTCTGGGAGGCTAACTGGAGCACTCCGGGGGTGATCTGAGTGTCATTAATGCCCCATATTTCTAACTGATGGTTACAATCAATTAAACAGAGAAATGAAGGCACCATCCTTCATTAAATTGATTACTTATTGATTATTTAATGAACTAGAGTCAAAAAAAGGCGCCTCCAACCACTTCTGATGTTCAGTTACACATCAGTTAACCTCATCGGGGATCATTGGAGTCATTGAAGCACTACCACTTGTTGGTTGGTTTGCTGTGACATGTGTCTGACCTACTTTCAGTTAGAATCAATCATTTATTGCACTCTAACTTTAGTTAGGGCTCAGTTGAGTCAATTAGGGTTTTGATCAGTGGTTAACTGGAGTGTTGACTATGGCTTACATTCAGTTAAGATAGACTCACTCATTCAATTCGAATGACCTCCTTGGGTATTCAAATTGCTTTGTCATTCATGCTTGCAGCATATTCA
>LPNX010455021.1:64975-77928 GCA_001517045.1 Pseudotsuga menziesii | reverse complement strand
AATATACAGAGCGGCTACTCATTTTGTAGCACAATTACACCATTTTCATGACTTATTGTTATTAATATTTGATGAGACTTGTGTTTAGTCCCTAGATCACTGTGTGGGATTAATAAACTAAAAATGAGAAGAACCAATTTCTTTCTTAGTAGTTATCCTATCTTCCCAAAGTGCATATTTTAACATTGAATCCCATGACCTCTTATCCTGACTTAAGAGTTTTCTAATGCTCTGAATAATATTCTTATTAGTTGATTCTGCCAACCCATTTCCATGAGGGTAATAAGGTGTAGAATGTTTCAAAATAATTCCATTTTGTTCATATAATGTAACCATGGCTTTAGACTTGAAGACTTTAGCATTATCATTCAGCAATTTATTAGGGAACTCAAATCTACTCAAAGTATTTTCCTGAATAAATTTGATTATCACCTTATCAGTTGCATTCCTTGTAGGAATGGCCTCCACCCATTTTGTGAAAAAAATTGTGGCTGTAAGTATCCATCTATGTTGTCTAGAATAAGAAGGATTTATTTCACCTATAAAGTCTAAGCCCCACTGCTGAAAAGGAGCATTAATTGCAATGGGATTCAATGGTAAGGACACAAGTTTTTGTTTACCAGTAAACTTTTGACATTGAACACAAGCCCTAACCTGTTGATATACATCAGAAAACAAAGAAGGCCAATAGTATCCAGACCTCAAAATTCTATTAGCAGTGGTCTTACAGTATTTGTGACCTTTACAAGCACCTTCATGTGATTTTGAAATAACTTCCTCAATATCTAGCTTGTCTAAACATCTAAGAAATACTCCTCATGGATCCTTCCAAAGTAACTACTGATCTATTAAACAATATTTAGTGGCCTTCAATTTTAGTGATCTTTCTACCTTTTTGTCTAAATGTACAGGACACTGTAAATACAATAAGAAATGAACAATCTCAGCATACCATACTGATTCTGCATACTTTTCCATAATCTACTCCTTATCTTTCCCTCTTTGTAACTCCTCCTGGATTGGTTGTTCTGTCATCAAATGAAGACCAAGAGCTTCACATTTTGAATTAGCCAACAATTTTGCTAAACCTTTTCCTTTTGCAAGCTTAGTAGGCTTGATCTCCACATCATTCTCCATAATATTTGCAATCCATTTCTCCCTCTTTCCTTAACTATCTGGCTGAGTTAAGATATCTTTAACAGCTGCATTAGGTACATAGGAAATGATCTTTGAATGCAGAATATAAATTCTAAAAAAATCCAGTGCTTTTACCAGTGAATATGCCTGCTTCTCTAATGTACTGCACTTCAATTCTGAATCTCTAAGGGTCTTACTAAAGAAAGAAATAGGATGCTCTAGCCCATCTGCATTCTTTTGTAACAAAACATCAACTATTGTATCCTGAGAAGCAAAGGAAAAATTCAGAAAGTCCTTTGAGAAGTCTGGGCTTACCAGCACTGGTGCCTCTATCAAATCTTGCTTAATCTTCTCGAATGAAGCTCTAGCTTCTACTGTCCATTTCACTTCCTAATCTTTTCCTAACATAGTTGTTATTTTCTTTATAGTTTCAGAAAAAATTCGGTATAAACCATCTCAAAAAAATAATTTTCCCAATAAATGACTGAACATCCTTCTTACTTATACAAAAACTAATTTTGAAAATGGCTTTGACTCTCTTAGGATCTATTCTTATCCCATCTGCTGAAACCAAATGTCCTAGTAGCTTACCCTCCTGAGCAACAAAATGAGACTTTTCTAGATTTAATGTTAGTCCATATTTCCTACATTTCAAAAATGTTTGTTTGAGGTGTTTTAGATGTTCTTCATCAGACTATGAAAACACTGTGATGTCATCCAAATAAATCACAACAAATTTTTCCTTTTCCCCAATAAAGGCTATATCCATAGCTCGTTGAAATGTTGCACTAGCATTCATGAAACCGAATGGCATCTTTTCATACATGAAGATACCCCAAGGGGTAGTGACATATGTCTTCTCCCTATAATCTAGATGCATAAAATTATCATTATAACCCGAGAATCCATCCACCATTGACAATCTTTGAGAACCCACTACTTGCTGTAAAACCTGCTCAATCTTTGGCAATGTGTAATGATCTTTTAGTGAATATTTGTTTAAATTACGGAAGTCCACACAAAATCTTATCTCTCCATTCTTTTTCCTTACTGGAATTAGGTTAGCTACCCATGATGGATATCTAAGTGGAACAATGATTTTTGCATCCAATAATTTTTTTACTTCCTTCTCTATTACTGGAATTAATGCTGGATTAATTCTTCTTAACTTTTGTCTAAAAGGTTTCACATTGGTATTTAAAGGAACCTTATGCTGAATAATATTGGTATCATAAGTTTTTAAATCCTCATAGGACCAAGAAAAAACATCAAGATATTCCTTTAATGATTTAATGTACCTGTTCCTTTGCTCAATTGAAAGAGATTTCAAAATTTTTACCATCTTGGGCTGCCCTTCTGTACCAATATTACAGTCTACAACATTCTCTTCTGAACATTGCATGGCTGGTTTGAATGGAGTATCATCTTTTGAAAAAATCCTTTCAAAGGGGACCAATCCTTCGGTAATAAAATTTCCTTTCAACTCAATAATTTTATGTCCACAAATTTCATTAACTAATTATTCATCAGCATCTTCAACTTCCTCATCCTGATCTTGATCAATCAATGAATTAGAAAACTCACCAGTCAATTCAAAAAACCTCTTAATTTCTAAGTCATCTTCAAAAACACTCCATTGTTTGATATTATCTGGTACTCAAGGTTTGTATCTAACTTCAATATGATACTTTAATTGAGTTTGTTTCAGAATTCTGAAATGTGTGGTTGCTAAAGCAAGTTAATCAGCTATCTGATTATGATCTCTAGGAATAAAGGAAATATTAAATGCTATAAAGAAAATATCAATCATGTCCCAGACCCCATTTCTGTATACTTTCAACAAATCCTGCTTTACTTGTTTTTTGTCCCTCACCTGCTGGACAACTAATTTAGAGTCGCCATAAATAGAAATTTGTTCAATTCCCATGTAATTTGCAGCCTTTAAACCCAGTATCAATGCCTCATACTTTGATGTATTGTTTGTAGTTACAAACTCCAACTTATACATCAAACTTATCAACTCACCACCAGGGGAAATTAAAACAATACTTGCTCCTGATCCTTCTTTGGATGAGGAGCCATCAAAATACCTTTGCCACAACTCATCTTTCTGTTCAACGTAGCATTTGACTGGTTTTTCCTTCTCAACCTGTAACATACCACTTGTATTGTCATCACTGAAATGTAACATGCAAAATCCGAAATCCTTTTCTACAACATAAAGTGGATGATTTGTTGGATTCTTATCATCAGTGACAATGTAAGCATACTGTAATTCTCTATACAATCTCCTATTCTCTCCTCCAAAAACATGAATTGTTGCATACGATAAATCCATTTGTAAAGTACCCCCCACCTTTTTGGCCCAAGATTTTTAAAGTAACATTCTTAACTTAGGAGTAATATCTGCCACCACCACATCCATGATGACACATTTCATAGGTAACTGAGTCAAATTAACCACCATATCCTTAATCACTCCCAAACATTTAACAGCTCTGGAATCAAATGCATATAAGTCATGATATGGTTTTGTGATACTCAAACCCAACGTTTCCATCACTACTTTTGGCATCAAATTATGAGAAGCACCAGAATTAAGTAAACAATTATGAATCATCTAATCATGAATAGTGAATGTTATATAAAAAGGTGGAGATGAACTTGAATCATTTTCAGTCTTGTCAGCTAGGGTAGAACTAATAAATATTTTAGGATGTTCTTCTTGTATATTTACTGTATATGAAGCTATTTGACTAACTGATGAACCAATCATCTTTAAAACTGGATTTCTATCGCAAGGATTTTTCATCAACTGAGTAAAGGGAACTAGAATTTTAATTTTACACAACTCATTTTCAAAATTAAAATTATGCACATTTTTATTCATCTATTCAATTCAACAACCTTATCTGGATCACCCTGATTCTGTCTTTTTTCCTCTGCTTGACTAGATGACTTTTTAGGAAGAGGAAATGTTTTCTTTTTAGGGATCTGAGAAACCTGTTTTGGACTAGACCTCAAATCAATAGTCTTCTTGGGCTCATATTGGCATATGTCAGCTACTACTTCAAGACCCAAATCACATTCTATTTGAAAAATGCTTGCATCAAAAAATTCAGAATTTAGGTAGTCATATTCAGTTAAAAAACCTTCTAACAACATTTCCCCAAAATGATTTATCTCTTTATTTGAATCTTCAAACTACCCATCTTCACCTTTTTCTCCCTGATTTGTAACATTGTTTTGGAGTGGAGGAGGAACCCTCTGATCTTCATTTTCTATTCTCTCCCTCTATATATCATTGCTTCTTCTTTCTCTAGGGATAAATCTAGGTGCAAACAGGCGCCTAAATTGATTAGGATTGTTATGGTTTCTTTCTCCTTCTTGTGCAGGCTTATTTGAATTCTTTTCTAACTCCAACTTATTTAATTTTTTTGTTAAAATTTTGACTATCTTAGCCATCTCCTAAATTTCATTGTCTACTGACTATGTTGTAGAAGTTGTTGGAATCACCTCCTTCTTATCTTTTCTATCATATGTTTGATGATCTAAATTCTGTTTAAGTCTATTCAAAGCTAAAATATTGGATTCCACCTCCAACGCAGCTTCCTACATGTTTAACAAAGTGATTGGTATTCTCTCTCTAATATGTAAGGAGAATTTATGATCAAAAACATTTTCATATGTTATTTTTACTGAGGTTTTAGAGATTTTGATTTCGGTTGGGATCCTACCATACATCTTATTGAAGCGTTTAGAAAAATATGATATAGTGTCATCCTTTTTTCTTCTTAAATCTCCAAATTCTGTAATATAAAAGGTGTGATATTTTGTATCTCCCCACTGCCTCATAAACACATCCTGCATCTCATCTATCAAGGTGATTGAATTTATTGGTAGTTCCCTGAACCACTTCCTAACCTCCCCATCCAAAATCTGCACAAACATTCTCATCCATACATCTTTTGCATCCATATTTTAGTTTTCTGCATAACTAAAGAATGCATCACAATGCTCTTCAGCAATTGTTTCACCCTAACCATTGAACCTAGGTAAGTATTTATGATAATCCCCTCCAGGGAGAGCATTTAAAGGCTGAGGAAGAACTATGGGTGCATATCTGGCTGCTACCATCCTATCCATCATATCAAGAGGTTGTCCTGCCATCTTGGAGCTGCTTTGTTTTGATGCAGGAAAAGGTTTATTTACGTGTCTAGAACTTGGCTGAAAAGGCCTCTTAGTGATTTTAAACTGAAACAATGGAATCTTTCTAGGAGACTGAGTTTTTTCTTTCTAAAGGACTGTGGATCAGTAAAAACCTTGAAAGATGCTAACTGGTATAGAAGGTATCTACCATGATAGATATTTTTTTTTCTCCTCTGAATGTGCAAAAGCTGATTCTAGGTCAAAATGACCAGAAATAAATAAAGAAGGAGAAGACTGTGATTTTTGAATTTTCCTAGCTTCCTTCAAAATTTATTCTGGATTTGAGACACCCAAATGCAATGGTGAAGTAGGTTTCCCTCTTGTCCCAATATTCCTGGTAGCCACTGTGGAGACTGCTTGGTGAAAAAGTAGTCTAAAATATTTGCTGATTTTGCTCCCTTGTCAAAATCAGTTGAAAGATAAAAACACAGTGAAGATATACTTTCAGTTTCGATCCCCCGACAATGGCGCCAAAGATGTTTGTGGTAGAAATTGTTCCTATACTACGACAAGAACAAGATAACACAATCTAAAAAATAAACCAAAATGAAATTGGTTTTTAATGGTTTTGGTGTAAAACTTTATCAACAAGGAGGTAAAAACATAAACAAGCTAACACAAGAACTAGATCATGAACAAGTTTTAAGAACTGGGGATCAAATACATATGAATAAACCATAAACATTACACATATAATACTGATTCCATCCACAAGATACAAGCATTTGCATGGGTAAAAACCTTAAAAAGGAAATGAATTTGTATGTTGAGTAATCAAACAGATTATAAACAAAACCAGCATAGCATGTAAAATGGCTTATCAGTATGTATATAATAAAAAATAGTCTTCAAACTTACAGAAGAGTTATCAGTCTTAGCTTGAGATACATTAGCTCTAGAGCCTCTCCTTGAGTCAAAATCCGAACCCTCCCTCTATCTCATTTCCCATCTTTATATTTTTCCATCAAAAAATGGTTACATAACTGACAAAACTAGCTTTCTAGGTCAGTATTCGAAACAATTACAAAAATAATTGTATTTTCAAACTCAGTAAACTATTAACTATTACAAAATGAATTACTTGACACCTGTCATTTGTAGCCTTCATAGATTCTTGGCTGCCTCATCCAACAAAGCAATTCCTTCTAAAGCACATGATTGTCTTTTACTTCGCTCCTGCTCTACTTCTAAATATTAAATCTTCTTTAGTAATCCTTCATTCTGTTGGGTCAGACTTTGAACTCTTTTGTTTAATTCTTCAAATTGGATCATAGTCTGTCTTTTTCTCTTTAAGGCCTCTTTTGAGACAACTATCAATTCCTGATAGTGTGTATTTATATCATCAAGGTCCCCTCTCAATCTTCTATTAGTTATGACCAATCTTTCATTTGTCTCACTAAGAAAACAAATCTGATATTTGTATTGCTTCACAATTTTTTGAAGGTTTTCAATCTCTGAATCTATTCACATTTCTTCCTGTAATGTAGAAGTATTATCTGACAACCAAGGTATATCAATTTGTTTGAAAATAAGGTCATAACCTTCCTCATATTTAACTTTTTCTTCTTCAACAGGAACTTCTAGAAACTTACCTCGTTCAGTGCTGAAATTTATTGAATGTTCTAAAACCTTATCCTTTTCTGAAAATGACTCTAATATCACTGAATGTTCTTTCTCAATATGAAATTCCTCAGAACTTAAATTTTCTTCTTCTTCCATGTATTCCTGATATGAATGATCCTCAATCATAGTAATCTTCTCTTTTCTTAATTTTGGGTTTAAAATCCTTTTCGTGTTTAATCTCAGTTTTTTTTTTCCCTTGTTTTTGGTCTCCACTTTGTTTCTCCTATTATTACAAAATATTTCCCCTAAAACTTTACAATTGATATTTGTACACCATAATGTTTTAATCCAGTTACAACATATTTTCCTTTAATCTTTTCATTTGAAATTTTCAAACTATCATCTTCCAGTTTAGCTTCAACAGGAATCATTTTTATGGTTTTTTGAACACCTATGAAACATTGGTTTTTCTCTAATGAACCCACTTCTTCTTCCTAATTTGAAACAACTATGTGCTCCTTTTCTGCATTCTCTGAAATTTCTCTAGATTACCATTAACTAATTCTCTTACCTCTTCACACACAGGTTCTTCAAATTCCTAAATTGAACAGTTCTCTTGGACCTTATCATGTACCAACTCATCACTTAATTCTTTCTTTAACCTTTTTACAAAGCTATATTGCTTGTTCATCAAACTCTTTTTGGCTTGCTCTTCTTGCTCATTATGGAAACCTGACCAAAACAAAATGATCCCAAGTTCTGCTCTTTTTCTGAAGGACTGTGTAAACAATCAGCTTTATTAATCCATGATGAAAAACAAATTGATGAGTATGATCCCTATGCCCTTTTATCCTGTTTGACATATTTTGCAGGATTTCCAAGAAGAAAAAGGGTAAGTTCATCCTGGACTGTTGATTCAAATGTTGCAATAACCTGACATGATATTTGAAAACTAGAGAAAATATCCCCTCACATGTGAGGTAGCTTTGTAAAATTCTAATGACTTTCCTCCACTCAGGCTTGAATTTGTCTACTTGTACACCTTTCCCCCAATCTAGGGCTTCAACTTCAAGTAACAGGAAATATTTTGGGTTGAAGTTGAAAGGTATCTTCTTAAACCATAGCTCTCCATTACTTGCTATGTCTATAGCTTCTACTATCAACTCTTATGTCAATTCAAATTTAAGGGTGTCAAATAAAACTGTGTCCCTATCAAAACTCTGAGCAAAAGAATATGAGACTTCTGGGTTAAAACCATTGATTCTATCAAAGTAATTGAACCATCCAGCTCTTTGAAACAATGTTGCATAGTTAGGAAAACTATTTTCCCAACTTGTATCAGTGGGTTCGACTCTGTTAGTATTTTTTCTTTTCTTCATTTCTATACTATAACCCTAGCCTATGTATTTCTTTTAACCACTTCCAAAAATATTTTCATAATACTTCTTTGTAGTGATAAAACGTGGCAAACAGGTTTACAATTTTCCAATAATCCCTACAAAATCCAAAACCATGTCAATGCTGACCACGATTCTCTTAATGCTTTCTAACCTGGTCATACACCTGTCATGATGATGGACTAAGCTCATGAATATGCGCTAGTATATCTTCGATAGGTGTATGAAATATTTTAATATTTTCCTCTGAAACAACCACAATTACCCAACCGCTTCCTTCAATAATTTTACCAAATGAAAATGTGACAGGTAAGACCATGATCCTATTAATAATCCTTACAGCTTCTCATACACCTGTCATGATCATTACTGGGTTCTAAACCTGCATTATTATGTTCTCGTAGGTGTCCAAAACCTTCCACTATTGTCGATTTCAAACAACCACGATTCTCTACCACAATCTTTAATGATTCAAGATTCCTGTAGTGCCTCAGTTCACTGACCTTCAACCTGGCGCTATAGGAATCCCCTTTGTGCATATTTTTTGAATAATGACTTAAAAAACAAGGGTTAGGCCATAAAGCTAAACTTCAGAATAAAATTTATTGTAAGCTTTTCATACTTTAAAGATCTATATTAACTAATAATCCCAAAGAACATTTTAAAACAAATAAAATGAAATAAATCAAAACCATTTAAAGCATAAAATCAAACAAAAATGTATTTATTACTAAAAATCCTCAAAATCAACTCAAAATGTAAAGTAATAGTAAATCAATCTTTGAAAAATAGGACAAATAAATTAAGAACAACATCTAGTTATAACAAATGTCATCCATAATAATTCTCTTCAAGTCTGTTACATTTGGAATATAAATTATTTTCTTATAAGGTAGAATTTCATCTTCTTCCAATTTATATCCCTCATACTAATTTTCAAGCATTTGTTGTCGCAACTTGTCCTTTATCTGCACATACATTTCATCCTCGGCGATATGATTAATAATTTGTTGTCTCAAATCTTGTTGGAAAGTACTAAGGGATTCCACATGCTTTTCATGCACTTTTCTGCTGAGTGCATCAACCACTTTATTTTCTTTTCCATTTATGTGTTTGATTTCAAATTCAAACTTACACAAAAACTCCAGCCATCTAGTTGTCCAAGCATTTAGAGTTAGCTGATCAAACAAGTATTTTAGACCACAATGGTCTGCAATCTTCAAAATTGGTACACTTGTAAGATAATTCTTCAACTACTGGAAGCTTTCTTCACATCTCAGTTTCCATTCAAACTTTATCCCCTTATTTTGCAAAGAAGTTATTGAATGTGAAACCTTGGAGAATCCTTCAATGAACCTCTTGTAGTATGTTGCAAGTCTCATAAAATAAATCACATATGTCACATTTCTTAGCATCGTCCAATTCATAATGGCTTCAATATTCTTAGGGTCCACAGATATTCTGTCTTCTCAGATAATGTGACCCAAATAATGAATTTTATCTTTATAAAAGTCACATTTTCTCAACTTTGCATACATCTTATGCTCCCTAGCAATTTCAATACCATTCTCAAATGGTCTTAATGTTCTTGTTCATTCTTAGAATAAATAATAATGTCATATAGGAATACAAGAGCAAACTTGTCTAGATACTTAATGAAAACACTATTCATGAGACACATGAATGTAGCTGGTGCATTTGTGAGACCAAATAGCACCACTACAAGCTCATAGTGTCCATGCCTTGTTCTAAAGGTTTTCTTATGAATATATTCCTCTTTGATTCTTACCTGATTAACCATAACTCAAGTCAATCTTTGAAAATACCTTTTCTCCTCTCATTTGATCGAAAATTTTATCAATTCGAGGTAAAGGGTATTTATTCTTCACAATAACCTTTTTCAACTGTCTGTAATCAATACATAACCTGGGTGTCCAATCTTTATTTTTCACAAACAGAACTGGTCCTCCCCACGGGGACATACTCAGCTTGATATACTTCTTTTCCAATTTCATGTCCCAACTTTTTCATTGGATCACAATGGCCTATTCACATTTTCCATATTTATTAGATTTTGTCAAATTGATGCTAAGCGTCAAATAATTGCCAAGGAGGAAAATTACTAGTTTCCTAGGTTGGGAGTGGAAGCTTTGGGATTTGGAATAAGGGGGACAATGAATGATATTTGAAAATTAGAATGGAATAAATATTTAATAAAAACATAAATAAATAAATACAAGATAAAATTGAAGTGGTAATGGAGCATGGAGACACATGGAGACTATGGGGCCCACACAAGCTAGAATTTATGTGCCACGTGGCATCGTCCTCTTGCAATTTCAAATCCATCGGAAGCATAAAGGTTATTGGATGATTTATAAGTCTAATACACTTTTCCATATGCATCATAGGTCTAATTTGGGAAGAAATTTAACTTACATGGGAGAGGAAGAGTCATTTTGGAGCTAGTGAGACACTTGGACTAGATTCCCTAGCTCTATGACAACAATGACGAAGATTCTATGACACCTATGAAAAAAATAAGATTTGAAGGATGAAATATGACATTTCAGGTCAAAATAGAGAATCCAAGAGAACTCTCATGTGAGTTGGGGAATCTCAATGGGTTCCTACTCAAATTGGGGGAAGATGGATGGCTAGGAAAGGGAGGACACATGGAAAATCATGAGCACACACCCAAATTCGAATTGGCTTGAGTTTGTCGATGGATTCAAAACCTTAGAAGGATAAATATTTTTATAAAATACATTAATAAATCAAGATAATGGATTTTTATCATTTGCGAACTTTGCATTTGTGAATTGTGAGAGCTAGTGGATGACTAGTTTTCTTGCCTTAGCCAATTTCAAGGGTGAAATATTCCCATCCAAGTTGGTTGGTGTATGGAGAGGCCAATCAGGTATTTCATGGATATTTAATGGATTTTTATTTTCAGGTGTAATATACAGGGAAGCTCTTCATTCCTTCTTTTGCAGTACTTTCTCTCAACCATTTCCCATTTTATTGCATATTCTTGCTCATGGAGGGATTGCACTTTGGGTGAGCTATTGATCTCTTTGGGGAAGATTATAATGCTCCATTATTTTATTTTATGATTTAAATTCTCTTTATTTGAATTTTAGAATACTCTCAGGTCTAAATTCCAAAATATTTCATGAAAAAATGTTAAACAATGAAGCAATAGTGCCATTTCCCCACTATCTTGTTGTGAACCATTGTAATGTTAATGATTTCAAATTGGGAGAAGATTTTAATTGTCCATTACTTATTTTAATAATATAAATATTATATTTTCTTCATTCTCATAAATTCTCAGGTCTAAATATCACATGTTTGTATGGAAAAGTGATTATTGATGAGCAGACAATGACCATTTCCCCACTACATTAATGTATACTATGATAATGTTGATTATTTCGAATGGAATAATGTATATCTGATAAATTTATGATGAATTGAATTTCATTAATTTTCATTAAAAGTTTCATTTTCATTAATTAAGCATCAGAATCCATTTTACTCATTTTAATTACATTCGGAGAAGATTTGGTGCCTTTCCCCCAAAGGTCAAAATTGTGATTTGGGAGCTGTTTGGGAGAGAGTCATAACAACATGTATAAACTGAAATATGATGCATATTATAACTTAAAAATTCCCCCCACAAATCCCATTCCTCTATTCATAAATTCGATTGAATTTGGGATCGTTTGAGAATCCATTTCCGATAATTACCCAGGGGGAATTGGACCACCAATTTTCTAGTAAAGACTCCTAATTTGAACAGAACATTAAACAAGTTTGAAGAAGTAATTTGGGGGTCATAAAAAATCCCTTAATATCATATTTAATTTCTAATACCATTCATGTACCTTCTGATAAAATTTGGGAGCATTTTGGGTCAATTTGGAGGTTTAGACATCAAAACTAGTTAAGGTCAAAATTGGTAAAAAGTGAAACAATTGGTCATTTAATAAAATTTAAAAAAGGGACATTACATTGGTATCATAGCATTAGATTGGTACCTCATGTGGTATGATACTTATGAGTACATGAATCCAGGGACCACCATTAGATATTGAAACCCAAAAGTGCTTTTGTTGAAGAGGAAACTATGTCTAGGGATGAAAAGGGAACCTCATATGATGGAGAGGAGCATATAAAATTCATGGAACCTACCTTTGAAGACATGAAAAAGAATATTATGAAAGGATTTAAATTATTGGATATACAAGGTTGGATAAAATATATTGATTTTAAGAAAACCAAGGGGGGAAATGTATCAGCTTGCATAAAGGAGCAAAAGGAGGAGACCCATGAACCACCTAGTTTTGAAATAGGTGAAGTAGAAGAAGTAGTACATGAAGAGGATCAAAATTCACTCCCAAGTGGCTCTGAAAAATATGAAGAGACATCACATGAGTATGAATAATTTTCTCTTGAAAATACTAAGTATCATTTTGAGACACATTCTACCTTGGAAATGAACCAAAGAGCATCCACTGATGGATGCTTTAACTATGAAGGAGTACCTACTGATGGGTTCTCACAACTCTATTTTGGTGACATAGAGATCAGTTTTAAAAATTTTGTTGCAATACAAATTTCTAGTAAACATGAAAATGAATA
>LPNX010455021.1:51652-64947 GCA_001517045.1 Pseudotsuga menziesii | reverse complement strand
AACTTCCCCATCACCACTTGAGCTTCATGAAGTTGGTCCAAGCAAGAAGGAAGAAGATGAGGAGGTTCATTTGCAAGAGCCTCATTTTATTGAAGGGTCCTTCAAGATGAATGAAAAGAATATCCAAGATTCCCTTAGCATACTCCATGACACTCAAGAATTAGTGTCAAATTCTTGTTGGAGAGATACTTCAATGAGGGAAACATCCTTCCTTGAAGACATGGAGAAGATTCAAAGAGCAATTTTCCACATCAAAGGTAATTTCATGTCTTTTCTTTTTGATAGAAACCATTTTTTTGAGCTTAATGAATTGTTACATGATGCATAATTGAAGAATAATGAGAATAATCATAATATCACAATTCAAAATGAGCAACTTCTTGAAAAGTTGCAAGATACTTGTTTTTCCCCCTATGTTTCAGATTATTAGATGGTAGATTGTTTGGAGGATTCTCATGACATGGTGGATCATGAGAAATGTGGAAAATTGAATGTGTTTGATGTGTTTGAATATGAACTTGAATATATAAAAACACTTGATGTGGTGGAAGAGGAACTTGAATTGTCTCTTGATGAACGTTATGCAATTTTTAAATAAGAGCATGATTCCTCTACATTGGGACTAATCTATGACAAAGATTTCACACTTTTGAAGGAGCTGCATGATACTACCCATATGGAACCTTCCCATGATGAAAATTATGCACTTTTTGATCATTTGGGTGAGTTAGTTAATTCTGTTACATCCTACAATTCCATGTTTTGGAGCATTAGTCTCAATGAAGTATGGGTGAAAGGGTTCTTTTTTATGGTGCTACATGAGTAGTATGGAACTCCTAGATTTAATTTTTATGATGACATGGTTGGAGCACATTATTATTCACATTTTCAGCAAAATAATTTGTTACTTTATGATGATGCACATCTACATGGATGCACCTATGATATGAATTTGAGTCACTTGAACAATCATGGTTTCTCTTGCTCAACACTTGGTTCATTTGATGTTGGAGGAAATTCATCCAACATTGGGGTGAATAGATTTATGATTGGAGAAACGTTTTGTTGGAATCCACATAATTTTTTATATATTTATGATTTTGTCATCCATGGACGTATGGGTGATACTTCTCTGAATCGTTTGAAGTCTCCTTGTTTTTTTTGCTCATTATTTGGTTCAGATTTTGGTGGAGGTTCTTCATTCAGTCCTTGGATGAAAGAACACATGGCTGATTATATTGATGCACATAATATATATTTTGAGCATAATTATGGGACATGAGATCCTCACCTATTTCATTGGAGCATATTTGATTGGTCACCTGAAGCTTGTATGCACTTGGCAAATGGTGGTCTACTTACTTGGAGGTATAAGCACTTTCAGGATTTTTTGATGAGGCACCTCTTTGATGTATATATTTATTATGTTGTTATGTACTTTGATGATATATATTATGTACTTATGATGTTTGGAAGAATTAATAAAAAACAATGGGATCCTAGAATTCTCTTTCCCCGTGGTATGGGTTGGAGCGAACTCTTAATTGTTGAAGTGCAATACAAGCAATGGGAAACAAGCAGTATCAGAGATGGATTCCCCAATTAAAAAAGTGATTTTAATCAGAGTAGTGCAACAACAAGAATGGTGGTTCCTCTCTCAAATATTCATGGAATCTCAAAGATGGGAAAATCGGTGGCAACTTCAAAGAATCATACAAAAAGCAGGTTCTTCAACACTGATGTTTGAAATTGCTTGAGGACAATCAATATTGGTAAGGGAGGATTTTTCATGTCCCAAATTTTGCATTGATTCACAATGGTATAATCACATTTTCCATATTTATTAGAGTTTGTCAAATTGATACTAAGGGTCAAATAATTGCCAAGGAGGAAAATTACTAGTTTCCTAGGTTGGGGGTGGAAGCTTTGGGATTTGGAATAAGGGGGACAATGAATGATGTTTGAAAATTAGAATGGAATAAATATTTAATAAAGAATATAAATAAATAAATACAATAATTAATTGAAGTGGCAATGGACCATGGAGACACATGGATACTATGGGGCCCACACAAGCTAGAATTTATGTGCCACATGGCATCCTCCTCTTGAAATTTTGAATCCATGGGAAGAATAAAGGTTCTTGGATGAGTTAAAAGGATAATAAACTTGGAAATATGCATCATATGTTGAATTTGGGAAGAAATGTAACTTACATGGGAAAGGAATACTCATTTTGGAGCTAGTGAGACACTTGGACTATATTACCTAGCTCTATGACAACAATGATGAAGATTCTATGACACCTATGACACAAATAAGATATGAAGGCTGAAATATCACATATATAACATTTCAGGTCAAAATAGAGCATCCAAGAGAGCTCTCATGTGATTTGGGGAAGCATAATGGGTTCCTACTCAAATTGGAGGAAGATGGAAGGCTACGAAAGGGAGGACACATGGCAAATCATGAGCACAAATCCAAATTCGAATTGGCTTCAGTTTTTGGATGGATTGGGAACCTTAGAAGGATAAGTATGTTTATAAAATACAAGAATAAACCAAGAAAATGGCTATTGATCATTTGTGAATTGTGAGAGCTAGTGGATGTTATCGACCCAAATGGCACTTCTCCATTTGAGTGCCGACAATTCATTATGTTGGTGAAAAAAAGGACATTTGAGGATTGAAGTTTTCCAAAACAATATAGATGGGCCTGACACGAGATGCATTTATCCTTCAACCAGATTACCATTTTATTTTTCTTAGTATGGATTGGCGTACGCGACTATCTCCATTGAAACTCGCATACATACGCGACTATCCTTGTTGAAAACTCACGTACTGTAAGCGACTATCTCCATTACAACCCGCGTATAGATTTGTATGTGGTTTTCCTTTAAGAGACTCACATGTCATATGCTGGTCGCTTATAGTAATAGTCACATACACCTCCATTCGACATTAAAAAATATAAATCACAATTAACGGAGATTAGTTGATCCCTAATCATTAACCATCTGAATTGTCTCAACCTCCTCAACCTTTGAAACTGCTCTATTTCCCAAAGTATAAATAGAGGCCTTGGGGAGGGAATTAAGGGAATGAATCTTGGAGAGCAATGTTATGCTGGCGGTATATCTTCAGAAGTCTTGGAGAAGCAGAAATCAGATTCCTTTGGTTGCAGAGCATTCCTTGTCTCAGGCGTTGGGTTGTATACTTATCTCATTCACTGATTGTTAATAAAGAGAATTCTTCTTCCAACTTTGTGTTGAGTCTCTTTCATGTATTAGGGTTTGATGAATATATTTGATTAAGCACTATATATGTTGTTTATCTAACCTGTCATATATACATGTATAAGATTGTACTTGGATAATTTTCTCTTTGCGGGTGAAGGAGGTTCATCCCTGAAAGCTTTGGAGAGAAGCAGAGCGGAAGAAGATAAAGCTTGGATCAATCGTCAATAATCGGGTGAGACCAATATTTCTTCCTATTTCCTTTCTGAATTTAACTAACGCTAATTGTCTGTAAGTTTTAGAAGTAAGTTGGTAACCCCAAACACTAGGTTATAATGGTGCTTATTCCTAAACAGCAGAACTAGCGACTCTGCTGGGGAGCCCAGACTGCTATGGGTTAACTCTGTAGATCCGTGCCCAGTCTTTACTTTGATTCAGTGTGTGATGTATTGTCTTGGTTCATGCTTGCAGTGGTGTTTGAAGACCTTTATATTTTTTCCCCTTTTTGAAAAATTTAACTCCTGTACGCAGGTTTCTCTATTACACAGTTGCGTACAGAGATCTGTGTACACGGGTTTCTCTATTGCACATTCGCGTACAGTATGCGGGTTGCTCTTGTACACAGTAGCATACAAGCCTGAGCAACAAAAATTTTGGGTTAGGGTTTACTTGTCCCTATCCCTCTGTAGATTTTTTTTTGCTTAGTGGTATTTAATTTTAACATTGCACTATAAGTTTGATGACCTTGTTAGGCATGTTTTGTGCTTCCTAGTAAGCCCTTGAGTTTTTATTGTTTGGATTGTCTTTCTGTTAGCAACTTGAAGTGGATTTTCCTGTTGGGTGAGAGGTTTGAGTGCTGGTTGTCTAAATCAGTGATCAAGGTTCTAGACACCGTTTTATCCTTTTCTATCTTTGGATAGGGTTGGTCTGTCACTTGCCTTTGTTTGATTTCATTGATTTCCATTCATTGTGTCTTCCCAAGCTAGGTTTTTCCAAGTCTACCTTAGGTGGTTGATCTTTGGTTTTATGAATCTGCTTTTCTTCATTTTGCTTACTTTATACACTTAATTTATTCAAGCATACTCAAGAATTGCGCATTTAGGTGCGTGGTAGTTTTTGAGGAATTTGAAAAGTGAAAAGAAAACAATATAAGCTTTTGCATTTGTTTTGAATAGAGTAGTTTTATTTTTAGTTTTTAAAATAAGATCTCAAAAATTACAAAAATATAGTCTTAGTTTTCTCTTTATTAGTTCCATTTTCATCAGTCTATATTTACAAAAAAAAAAAGAGAAGCTTGTTTTAAGTAGTGATCATTTGCTTTGAAATTGATTTATACACCTGTTATTTTTACATTTCTTATCGAGTCAATAACATGATAGTCTTTCACTCTACTTTCCTTCTAAGTAAAAAATATCCCTTAAAATGAACACTATCATGAAAATTTATTAGTAATTTTTTGTTTTACAAGGCCATACACCTACTAGCTTAGGCTAAACTTGTGGGATAGGAAGTGTAAACTTCCCATAAGTATTTTAATTCAAACATAGTGGGCCAATCAACAGGTAAATCCTTCTCTCTATCGATAGTATCTGGGAAGCTCCTCTCAAATGGGAGTCAAGCACAAGGCTGTGTGGAGGCATTGGACTGAGGAGATAACCCTCTGATTCCTTATCGAAATGTAAAACAAGGTTTTTATGCATCTAGGGATTCTGTCCTAGACAGAGTTTTGGGCTCAGCTACCCTACCCATGCATACGAATCAGGCTTGCGACTGTCCTCCCAGACTGTTGGTATAGTTAAGGTAGCCACTAGTCTCTTGACATCTAGGGTTTATGCACATGTACACTGAAAAACTATTTATGGTTCACCTTGGATGGGCTTGGAAGGTAACCCTTGTTGAAAGTGTAGGAGGGCGGTGGGTGATTCCTCCGCTTGTTCCTAAGAACCTCTTCAAGGACGCCAATAAACTGTCTTTCATCTTTCTTCGGGAAAGCATATATTTTACCCTTTTTTACTGTTGAGACTTTAGGAATTTTCATAGTGATTGCCATGTGGTCTGTCTGTGTTTAGCTGACCTTAGGGTTTGAAAAGTAAAATTTACAATCATGGAGGACCAACCTATCAGAAGGTCTCGAAGGTTGCAAAACCTTCCTCCTCTTATCACATTGGAACCTCCACCTCCCCCTCAAAGGTGGAGATTGGACACAAATGGTTCATTTGAACCGACAGGAGTCAGTGAAATTCCGAGTGAACCAGAAATTAGGGAAAACCATTTTAATTTAAACACAGTTGAGATACAAGACTTGCAGGATGACGAGTTTGCAAGGAATTTTAATACACCTTTGACTGATTTAAACGATCCTGTGATCGTTCAGGTTCATCCTTTTGATCCACCTGTGATTGGTGTCACTGTGGGCAGGATAATGTCTATTACACGAGAAATTTCTTTTACCTTCACCTCAGTCACTCCGGCTGAAGGGGTGCTACCTCCCCCAGTTAGTACCCCTAGAAAAAACATACCTAGTACACCCTTAACTCCAGCGAGATGAGTGGTTCAACCACTAGCTCCCACAATTATAGCAAGTGCTTCTGGTGGAATGGTCACTAGGATTCCTAGTGTACCTATTGTACCTACCTCCTTCGCACACACTGCCCAGAGTGGTACGACAGGATCCTCAACTTTTGTCCAAGGATTTCCTTGGAATGGGGGGCACATTCCCCCATCCAATACATACGTAGGCCCTACACCATCTTATGTAGGGGTGTAGTTTGGAAGCACTAACCCTTATGGTCAAGGTTTCCAAACCCTGGTTTCTGCTCCGTTCACAAGCTCTCCCTTTTCGTTTTTTAGCAGAGGGATACCTGCTCCTGTATTTCAAACCCCAGTTTCAACTGGGGCAGTAAGAACCTCTTATACTGCACCTTACAAAAACAATCTTGTTGCTTATGGATGGAACCCTTTTCAAAGAAACCAATCCACTTCACAACCAGTAGTAGGGGGCAACCCCACTTTCACATATGGGAACATGGGAACAGGTCCCTCTAATCCCCAAACTAGTAATTTTAGTGCTCTGGTTAGACCTAAGATTCCTTTCCTGGCAACGTTAAACTTGCCAGATTTTTCTAAACTGATCAATGACCTGGTGAGGCATGATCCACCCTGGCTGCTTGTACCTACCAAGTTTCCCTCGGACATCCCAAAGTTCGAAGGAAAAGTTGGTGAAGATCCTGGGGCTCATGCCACCACTTTTCATTTATTGTGCTCTTCCAACTCACTGAATGAAGATTCAGTTCGGTTGAGAATGCTCTAAAGAAATTTAATGAGTACTGCTGAAAAATGGTACAATATGTTTCCTTCTACTGCATTCAGATGTTTTTGGGACTTGGCTAATGCTTTCCTTAGTCACTTCCAGCTTCCTGTCCGATAGGATTTCGGAACGGACTTGTTGTCTACTTTTCGGTAGAACAAGGCCACCCACATCTTGGACCACATCGAAGAGTGGATGAGGCGGAAGAGCCTTATTAAAGCCACTATTCCTCCTGAGTTCTTACTAGAATGGATCCTTAAATCCCTATTGCCTTATATATCTAAGGATGTATCTACTTCAGGAGTGACGAACAAGGAAGAAGCTATCCTCAGAGCCCAGCAACTTGACTTGATTTCTTCTCAGTCTGGGATCTTATACGAGATTATCCCTGAGGCACCGAGGCCAACACATGATGCAGAGAAACCTAAGCCCGGTCCCCGGACCCCATGCCAATGGTGTGGTTGGTTCCATGAATTCTCCCACTGTAGAATCTTAATTTGGCCAAACATCTCCATTAGCTGTCCGTCAATCATTCTACGGCGAAGGCAGCAAAGGTTGCCCCCTCACCCCAAAATGAAAATGTTTTTGCATAGAGCTCTCAGAAGGGAAATCAGCAGGTCGATGGGAAAAAGAAGAGAGGAAAGAAAGGGGAGGGAAATCAAAACAAGCAAAAACCCGCAAATAATGCTGATGGGGGAAAGAAAGAAAAAAAGAAGGTGAAATTCCCATGTAAGTTTTTCCATGAAGATCACCTCACCCATCTTTGTCCCCTTATGGAACAAGCTCAGAAGCTGTTAAAAGCTCAGCAGCTGGCTATCCTGAAGGATCCATTTCCCCAAGGATGGAATTTTTCTTCGGCTTCAAATGCAGCAGGGGGCACCCCAAATGCCTCTGACCCCAATTATATCAACATGGTTCGATCTCAAACTTTACTATAGACCAGGAATAAGAACTATGAAAAAGAGACCTCAGAGAAGGGTAAGTCTATAGGTGAAACTTTTAACCCTCTCACAATTGAGAAACCTACTATAATTATGCCCAAGATACCGAAAGGTGTCTTTAAGAAGACCTTGCATAATCCTAATGCTAGGTTGCATCCAATTAATCCGTAGTTGAAGACTTAGCCCAGAAACCTTGTGCAATGTCATCTTTAGAGGTGTTACAGAGTTTTCCCACCCAGCGGGATGCACTCTTAGCAGCCTTAGGCAGTATGGACTCATCGAGTCTCATGGCAAAATTTCACTTGTCTGATGTCAAAATTCACCTACCTTACCATGTAGCCTTATCGATAGATGTCATCCATGGTGGAAAGACCATTGGAAGGGTAGTTGTCGACGAGGGTGCTTCTACATGTGTTATGTCCTTGTCATGTTGGAAATATCTTGGTTTCTCAGAGCTTGTCTCATCAAACACCCTGCTTACTGCTTTCGACGGAAGGTCATTCCGTCCACATTGTATCCTACCGGATTTTGAAATTAATCTAGTAGGGAAAGCGGTGTCTATTGAGCTGGAGGTGATTGATGCACCTTTGGACTATAATTTTCTCTTGGGAAGAAGCTAGACTTATGCCATGTATGCTATTGCATCGGCCGTCTTTCAGGTGGTATTGTTTCCATACGAAGGGAAGTTGGTTACTGTTGACCAACTCAATTTTACTCAAAAAGGCCGCATGGAATCTAATGAGTCCACTGTACCATTAGTTGATCAAGCAAAACATTTTGTAGAGAGCTTAGGAGCTGGAATGTACTCATCATTGATGGGCACATTTGATCTTCCAGCTCCGATTAATTATATAGGTTCTACAAGTGTGGGGATGTCCACAACCACAATTGTTGATAGGATTGATCCTTGGGTTCTCCCTACCCACCATGAACCTGAAGTGACCTTATCAATAGTGGAAGTATCTTATCAAGTTATCACCCAAACCACTATTGATCCCATTCTGGTCCCCCTCTCACTCTCAGAGGAACTGGAAGAATTCTATTTGCCTGCTTTGGCCAAAAACTCTTTGGATTCTACAGATTGCTTAGATATGGTTTTACCTTTGGATGAAGCCATTCTGGAAGCCATGTGTGGATGAGATAATATCTGTGAATATATTCACCATCGATCCTATTTTCTTCCAAAGTTAAGCAGGATAGAGAATCAAGAGTTTCATATGAGACTGGAAGATGATGTTGATGTGCCTGTTAATCCCTTACCAAGGGAAAGAATGTTTGTTGAGGGGAATATAGAAAATATTTCTACTATCATTCCTATCAACATCTCTATAAATCATGACATTGTGGAAAATATACATATCAGCGCAAACTGCTCTCCTGAGGAGATTGCCATTTATACCACCTTGTTTAAGGAATTATGTGACGTTTTTTCCTGGTCATATGAGGAGATCCTAGGAATTGATCCATCTATAGTTGAGCATGAGATCCAAACATACCCTGACGCTAAACCTGTTCGAAAAAAGTTGAGACCTGTTAACCCACGTAAAGCAGCGGCAGTGAAGCCTGAAGTGGAAAAACTATTGAAAGCCGGTTTTATTTATCCCATAGCTTTGATGGAATGGGTCTCCAACCCTGTTCCTATTGATAAGAAGAAAGGGACCATACACATCTGTATAGAATTTAGATATTTAAACAAAGCCTGTCCTAAGGACAACTATCCCACACCATTTATAGACCAAATTATTGATGCTTGCGTGAGAACTGAAGCCTTTTCATTTATGG
Organism: Pseudotsuga menziesii; assembly: GCA_001517045.1. Lineage (NCBI taxonomy): Eukaryota > Viridiplantae > Streptophyta > Pinopsida > Pinales > Pinaceae > Pseudotsuga > Pseudotsuga menziesii. The sequence goes on along the minus strand of LPNX010455021.1, from coordinate 55,676 downwards.
ATGGTTTCTCCAGATATAATCAAATTCAAATAAAACCGAAAGACCAACATAAAACTACTTTCATTTGTCCTTGGGTTACCTTCACATATAAAAAAATTTCCTTTGGATTGAAAAACACTGGGGCAACCTTTCAACGGGTAATGAATTTTGCCTTTCATGATATTAAAGCCATTGTTGAACCCTACCTTGACAATCGGCTTGCACATTCTCATAAGAGGATTGACCATCCAGATCACTTGCATTTTATTTTTGAACGATGCATATACTATGAAATTTTCTTGAATCCCCACAAGTGTGTGTTCTTTGTCGAGTACTGCTCGGATTCATTGTTTCTAATAGAGGCATTCAGGTGGATCCATTAAAAGTTGAGGCCATTGTAAATCTGCCTCCTCCTCGTTCTATCAGGAAACTTCAGAGCCTACAGGTAAAGTCCAATTTTCTTATATGTTTCATTGTAAACTATGCCAAGATTACTAAGGATTTCATGCACCTGCTAAAACAGGACACCCCATTTGTATGGGATGAAACTGCACAACTTGCATTCGAGGCATTGAAAAAAGCTTTGTTGTCAGCACCATTATTGCGTCCGCCAGATTACTCTAGGGATTTTATATTGTATTTGGCCGCATTTGAGTCGACCATAGGGGTAGTCCTACTCTAGGAGGATGATAAGATCCAAGAGCATGCCGTTTACTATCTTAGCTGTGCTTTAGCCGAACCTGAACTCAGGTACTCCCACGTCGATAAATTGTCCTTAGCAACTATTTATGTTGTTCAGAGGTTACGTCACTACATCTTACTAAGGACTACAATGGTAGTGGCAGATGTTAATCCTTTTCAATATGTTTTGTCTTGATGGATAGTTGGGGGAAAATTCAACAAATGCATAGTCATTCTCCAAGAGTTTGACTTGGATTTTCAGTCCGCCAAATCCAAAAAATCCTTATTTTTTGTGAGCTTATTGCAGAATTTCTAGTAGATGAAGATGTAGCTATTTGTTAGAATATAATCCGTTAGGGTTATATAATGTAAATAAATAAATAAATAAATAGTAGGAATCCAAACAGGCTGAGCGAAAGGTGAAACCCAACCGCCATGTGATTTGTATAAATATAGGCATTTGCATTGGAATAATAATCAATCGGGAGTTATTACCAACAAGTGGTATCAGAGCTTGGCTATTTGCCTGCCATAATTCCTGGCTGCATTGCATGCCTACCATTCTGCCTATTCGTTCTGCCATATCTATTTCAGGCTGCTTGTCTGCCTGCCCATCACCAGTCTGCCCTCTGCTCTTCCCTCCTGCCAGTGCATTCATTGCATGCGTTGGAGATAGCATGGGCTGCTGCATGACCTAACCCTAATTTCTAGAATATACATTTTGGAGCCTAATCCCGTGAGTGCGTTGAAGAGCTGAGTGCTGTAAATTATTTTGGATCACATTGTGAAGGTATTATTCTATGCGTAGAAGCCTTGCAGATGACCATTTTGTCCCTTTTGAGAATAGACAGACTCACATCGTGACTGTCTGAATAATTCTATCTCGTTACCTTCTCACCTCAAACGGCATGTGTTTTACCTTATGGCCATGATCTCTCAGACTTCTCCAGGTGCTGTCGAATCTCCATTGAGAGTATCAGCTGCGATATCATAAACCATAAATTTAACCTAGTTCTGCGTGAAGTATATCGCTTTATGACTGCATGACTTTTCTTGAGTGAAACCCTAATTTTTTTTCTGAGAGAAGCTGCCTTCCTGAAGAGCCTACGATTTCTGGAATAGAGGATGTGTTCTGGCTGAGGCTGCGATTTCTGTAATAGCATGGAGAATGCTGGTGGTATTGCTGAAGACTAGTGTTTGAAGACTGCGATCTGTGTTGATATCTCTGGAAGAGCTGATATCTGCTGCGTTGAAGACTGCATATTTTTTGTTGTGCTGTCTGTGACAGTTGGAGACTACATAAAACCTAGATTTACCCTAGATTTTGGGTGAAGTTTGAAGTGAAGATTCACGCCCTCAGCTGCGTGGAGTCTGTAAACTTTTTCATGTTGCTGGTATCTCTCTCCTCTGGTGCGTTGAAGTCGTGAATACCTGAGACAGATTGTGAATGTTGCGTATGAGCACTTGTTTGATACTGCATTGAACTGGAGAGATTGCTTTCTTCAACTGCGTGAAGACTGCCTTGACAAGTTGCTGTGACTGAGGTTAAAGAGTTTCCTGCCTGCGTTGAAGGAGCTTCCGTTCCATTGAAGCTGCAAGCTGTGGGTTAGATGCATACTGTTGTCGACTCTTGCTGCTCTCTCCATCATTCTGAGTTAAAATCCATTGTCTGCGTGAGTTAAAATCCTTTGGTGGCTTTCCTGAACTGAGCTCACTGCAGGGCTTTACAGATCCTGCCTCATCTTCTCAGAGACTGCAATATAGGTGGCTGCTTGTATCGCTGCACATTTTTGAATGAGCGTGTTGTATGAATATTTTGCTGGCGCCATTTCTGGGGAACCCTAATTTTCTGAAGTGAACCCTAATCACGTGAATTTTTGGGTGACAGTCCCTTTCTTCAGCGTTGGATTGCTGGTATCAATATCGCTCTTCAGCTTGGCATACCCGATGTTACCTACATCCTTCAATATCCCAAGTGCTTTCTTCGAGAAGAAATCCATGGCTGCAACTTTGTTTCTTTGCTGTGCTTGATCTATTTCAGTTGCACTTCTCTGAAATTTTATGCATGTATGTTGCATGAAGAGACTGCATGAGAGCTGCTGAAGACTGCGTGGAGACTGGGTGCCGATCTCCTTCCTGTGACTTGAAGACTGTGTGGAGATTTCTCCTCCAGTAAATGATGTGCTGGCTGCATTTTGATTTGGTAAGGTGAGTGCTGCGTTGGAGTGTGATTGATATCAGACTGCATAATACCTATGCTGGAGACTGTTGGCTGCGTTGGAGTAGTATTGATTCATAAACCCTAATTTCTGTACACGTTGAAGACAGTGTTCGTGTGGCTGCGTTGAAGCCTGAACCCTAACTTCTGTTGAGTTTTTTGTTGAAGAATAATGTATGCTGGAGAGTGCTGCGATTTTTATTGTGTATTTGCTGCTGAAGACTGATATATTGTATGCTGCATATTTGAAGACCGATCTCAGAGACTGAATACTGAGTCTGATATATTGCTAGTGACTAATATATTTTTTATTAAAGAAGCCTATGTATGACTGATATATCTTGTATTGACTGATATATATGCTATAAACTTGCATTGTATTCACCTTGGCAGAGACTGTAGACCTGCAAGGTTATTATTTTCCTATTTCACTTTGTAAATAACAATAACAGTTGTAAAAAATGCAATCTATAGCACCTATTGTTGGTGATGTCCTCAATGGCAAGGAAACATATCCAAAATGGTCTAGAGAAATCAAGCGAGCCTGTCAAAGAATCCCTTGACTTTGTTCAGAAAACAAAGAATCAGTTCAAAGACCCTTCCAAGGGAGATTGTAGCAAGAGAGGCAGAGGGGGCAGAAACAACTCTAGAAAAAGATCAAAGTGCAAACATTGTGGAAAGACTGGGCACACATCAGATTAGTGTTGGGCTTCATGGGACTCCATCAAAGACAAGCACAACTAGAAGAAAGATGACCAAGATGCTAGTAAATCTTCTAATTCTTGTATTGTTGCACATTGTAATCTTGGATTTAATGAAATGACCTCTCTTTCATCTTATAAAGATTGTTGGCTGCTTGATACTGGTGCAACATCACATATGACATTTAGAAAAGATTGTTTTGAAGAACTGAATGAAACAATAGATGGCATAGTTTACTTTGCATATAAGTCTACTATTAAACCAAAGGGAATGGGTACCATTCGACTAAGGATGCCTGGATTCCCTGATTTCTTGTTGAAGAATGTTCTCTATCTTCCAGAGTTGCAGAGAATCCTGGTGTCCTTGGTGGAGATTCGACAACAAGGCCATTCCATCCACATGTTTGATGGAATCATTGAAATAAGAAATTCATCTGACAACCAA
>LPNX010455021.1:33946-49560 GCA_001517045.1 Pseudotsuga menziesii | reverse complement strand
GAATATGTGGCTGCAGCTGAAGCAACGAAAGAAATAGTATGGCTCAGGAAGATACTTGAAGATTTGCAAGAAAAACAAGAGAACTCCACTCCATTACTGCTCGACAATACTTCTGCAATCAAGCTGGCTAAGAATCCTAGATTCCATGATCGAACCAAACACATCAACACAAAGTATCATTTGATTCGACATCATGTAGAAGCCAAGACAGTCCATCTTCGACATTGTTCCACAAATGATCAAGTTGTAGACATCTTCACCAAAGCGCTTGGACGAGAAAAGTTTGAAAGGTTCAGAAACATGCTCGGACTTACGAACACCCCTTCGGATTAAGAGGGGGATTGTTAGAATATAATCCGTTAGGGTTATATAATGTAAATAAATAAATAGTAGGAAGCCAAACAGGCTGAGTGGAAGGTGAAACCCAACCGCCATGTGATTTGTATAAATATAGGCGTTTGCATTGGAATAATAATCAATCGGGAGTTATTACCAACACTATTGAAGAAGACTCATTCCCAAACGAACACATTTTTTTTATTTCCACCTCTGATTCCTAGTATGGAGATATACTTATCTATCTCTAGACTTTGAAGTATCCTACAGCTTTCTCACAGGAAGAACGATGTAAACTACGCCTACATGCCAAGAACTACCTCATCATAGGAGATACTTTATACCGTGGGGGGGTAGATTCTATTTTGTGTCAATGTCTTACCCATGACAAAGCAGAGATTGTCCTGAATGATGCCCATAGTGAAGCGTGTGGGGGTCATTTATCTCGGTTAGCAACAACCCAGAAGATATTATGTGTTGATTATTTCTGGCCCACAATCTTTAAAGATTGTGTGGAAGCAGTGAAGCGCTCTCACCCTTGTCAGATTTATACCAGAAAAATGCGGTCACATCCCACTCTATTATTCCCCGTCATCTCAGTGGGACCCTTCATGAATTGGGGGATTGATATGTGATGTGTAACCCAGATTCGGATGGGGGGCACAAATATATCATTGTCGCTGTGTACTATTTTACGAAATGGGAAGAGGCAATGCCCACCTTTAAAGATGACAGGGAAACTGCATATTTCTTCGTGTTCAATCAAATTATAGCACGATTCAGTATACCTAAGGTTATTGTCACTGAACATGGTAGTCGTTTTCAGAATAGCATGATGACTCAATGGACCATTATGCTAGGATTTAGACAAGAACATTCATCTTCGTTCTATCCGCAAGAAAATGGTCATGTCGAGGTTGTTAATAAAACTTTGAAGAATATCTTCAAACTTACTATTAATGCAGCCCGTTCTAACTGGCATATCATGCTATATCCTGCACTTTGGGCATATCTAACTAATGTAAAAACTGCTACAGGGTTTTTTCCTTTCCAACTCATCCATGGAGTGGAAGCTATTACCCCAACTGAATGTGAAATCCTGTCTTTAAGAATTTCTATTCATGTGTTACCTGATATGAATGAGCTTGAAGAATGTCTATTACATTTAGAACCCCTTGATGAACAATGTAGAGATGCACTAATAGCAAACCAAGATCATAAAAATAGGGTCAAAAGCCAATATGATAAATTGGTCAAGCCTCAAATTTTCTCTGAGGGAGAACTTGTTTTTCTCTGGGACCAAGACAAATAACCCCTGGGGGCAGGAAAGTTCAGGTCTATGTGGTTAGGACCTTATATCATGTCAAAAGTGTTAAATAAGGGCACATATGAATTGATATATTTTGATGGGAATAAGCTGGTTGAGCCTAGAAATGGGCTCTACCTAAAAAATTACTATGCTTAGGCTTAGCACTTTTTCTTGTATTTTATTGTATGTATATTTTATGTACACTAGTTCATCGGTTTTTGTTTTTTATACCATCTGCTGGTTGTTTCAGATGTCTTCCGAGAGGTTTGTAGGTTTCTCTAATGGAACCAGTCGCCACACTTGTAATTTAGCTTCGGCTGCATGGGTCATTTATTCTCCCTCGGGATAGTTAGTTGCCTCAGGAGGCGCTTGCTTAGGTCCTGCTTCCAATAATGTGGCTGAATATAGGGTCGTCATTGAGCTTCTATGGGATGCTTTGTCATGTGGTATTACTTAGCTGGAAGTCTGGCTAGACTCTCAACTGGTGGTTTCCCAGCTCAATCAGGCTTATCAACTACAGAACCCTATTCTATTACATCATTTTATGCAAGTTAGGTTATTGGAAAGACATTTTGAGTTCATTACATTCATTCACATTCCAAGGAATCAAAATTCATTAACTGATGCATATGCTAATTACATCTTGGATTGGAATTCAACACATCTCACATAAAAAGTATATAGCAAACACATAAAAAACATTTGTAAATAAACCAGCAAATATATGTGTGTGTGTGTGTGTGTGTGTGTGTGTGTGTGTGTGTGTGTGTGTGTGTGAATATCTGTCCATATAGATAGGTCGAGTCCCAGATCCTCAGATCTAGTCATCACTGTATAAAATACAAAAAATATACAAAATATGGATCTAAGTCCATCAAAATGCCCCTAGGTCTAAGCGTGACCACCCTGGTCACTTGGACCAGCCTGGTCCCCCCAGTCACCCTGTACACTGGCTTCTTCAGCCTCTTCAGCTTCAACAGCCTCAACAACATCTATGTATACCAGTACTGCTCTAGTTACCCACCTCAAAAGGCGTATCCAGACAAGTGGTACACCAACCACGAACTCTTGCATGATGGCTGGGATGTGCTCAATCTGTAGAGTAGGTACTCTCTCGGTAAGCCTGGACAGCTTCCCCTCATGAACCCTAATCAAGCCCTGGTCTTCTCCTAATATAGGACGTACATACATACGTGGATTCCCTTCTAGGTGGACTCGTCCAATATCTGCATTTTGACATTTTAATAGTATTAGAACTCTTATACATATGTATATATATTTATATTTAAAATTCATAAAAATTTTGAAATTTTGAAAATAAAAATTACCTAACTCTCCCCATGCTCCTCCTGGAGGGAGGACGAGATCAGCATCACCACGGAAATCCATTCTAGCATATGGAAACTACTCCAAAGCTGGAAACTATCGCTCCCACCAAAATTAGAAGTCATCATCAAAGACACTTTGTACCGATCCACCACCTCCCTAGCGGAGGAAAATATCTCCCCACCTACTCATCCTAGGCTGACGAGGAGAATGAACTGGTAGTGGCACTACAGGACTCAATCCCAGCACTCTCTCAAAGAAGAAGGCTACTAGTATGCTGGAATATCCAAAAAAATTCCTCCTGCTTCTTTTGCAGTCAGAGAGTTGTTTTCTCATAATCGAGATCACTCCCGAGCACCAGTCATATAGGACTCCCTACATACAATCTACTGCTAGTCTCATCCTGTTCCATGTTGCAAGGTGAAGTGATGAAGACCCTGCAACCCTCACTATAGTACTCATCACCACCTGTAACGGAAGGTCACGTATGTGAACAATAGGGATGCAGCTACCCCTTTTTTGTGTGTCTGGTGCACAGTATATATCAATATAGTTCTGTACACTTACAAGGTCACTGCCTCTGCCGATGCCTTCAAAGTTTACCAGAGCTCCCCGTCATGATAGACCAGCAATGAAATAGACATCCTCAGAAGTAATCTACAAGGACTCACCTTGAAGGTCAAACATTCCCAAATCATGATCCCAATAATTTATCAAGAACTCTAAGAGGCGGACATTGGCCCGCATAGGTGAAGTACAAAAAAACTTTAATAACCCACTTTGACATAAAACATTCACTATGGGGGAATCTTGAAGAGCTTCTTGGTCCATGTCTTCATCTTCTCTCTCTCTCTCCACTCAAGCACCATCTTTCAACCTAATATCCAAGCAATTTCCAATCATTAGTTTCATATAAAATTTGGAAATTTTGACCCTACATATCTTTTTTTCACTTCACATAGCGTACACGACTATCTTTTAAGGCAGGTTGTGTATTGTACAATACTTTCCTTCGGACAACCCGCGTACAGAATGCGTGGATGTGACTTTTACTATAGAAAACCCATGTACATAGCATTGTTGTTTTGAAGGAGCCTAAAAACATGAAATTATGGCTCAATTTTGACAAATGCTTGGATCAAAAGAAAGAGCATGGAGTATAGTCTTACCTGACACTTTCGGTTTTGGAAATGGTCCACTAGATTGTCCACACCGAGCAATTGAAGGTAGAGGTATAAAATTGTCTTCTATGGTTAAAAATCCAAATGGTGAGTTTTATTTATGTTTTGAACTATTTATAGAAAATTTATTTTTCAAGTGGGTTTTTTCCCTATAGTTCATAGTTTATAAAACTAATACCATATTTTCTTTTCCATGTGACAGGTCTATCATCATGTTTAAAGTGTTTTTGCTCATATAGGATGGTTTTTGTCGCTTCACATGCATTCTACATCTATACCTACTCCATCTTAAAGCTAGCATTAACATTTTTTCTATGGACTATGGTATTTTTAACCATTAGTTCCTTGTCTTTACCATTGTTCTCCCATGGATAGGACCTTCCTCTTATGAGTATCCTCATTTAGAACCTATTAATTGTCTTTTGATACTCATACTGCAGCTATCATTAGTTCAGGGGAATCTTTTTAACTATTTTTCACACCAAATTGAGCCTCATTTGGTCTCCTTTTACAAGCTATCCCTTTATAGGACTCCCCACCCTTATGGAGTTTCTTTAGGCACAAGTCTAACTCCTTAAAATAGACTTGACTGTCGATTAAACTTTTCTTTTCAAGCTCGTTAAGAATATGTGAATGGGAATCCACATTGGTGGTAGGTTATCTCTTTCTCGGACCATGTCGAATAATACGAGAAAGGATCACTCTCTTTTCTTCGAAATTGAGAAGAGTATTCTCAAGTACAGGTTTATCACTTTTCTAGACCTGAGGGACTAAACTTATGGAAAAGGAACCCTCGGTATGAGCTTAGTTTTCTCTTTTTCGTGCTTTGGACCTAAACATGAAAAAAATTTCGATTGTACTTTGTGTCTTTGTCGTGCTCGTTAAAACATCAAGAACAAAGCATCAAGTTTATTGTTGTAAGCCCCATTTCTCGTACTCAAATGGATCTTTCCGAGTGATCTTGCTTTCCTTCACACTCGTAAAACTCAAGATATATGTTTCTCTCGAACAAGCATTGGGTAGGTGGTAATTTAACCTTTTTCGGACCTCCCTAACTAAGTACGAAAAAGGTTCACCTTTTCTTCTATGGAAGTTAAGAGAGTTCTTCTAGGGTATGGTTTATACTTTTCCATCCTTAGGAGACAAAATTGGATGAAAAAGGACCCCCCTGGAGTATTCTTTGGAATTTCCATACTCTCTAAATATGAAAATAATGAATGAGCATGTACTAGTTAGGGCTCATAAAACCCATGAATCAGTGACACTATCAAGCATTATTCCCTCTTCTCTCAAGCTTGTTAAAAAACGAAGAGAGATCCAAGTTGACTTTCTTGGATTCGTCAAAATTTAACAGGGAAGGTAAGGAAAATATTTTCTTTTGGTTCTCAGTTAGTGGCAGCATGTCATCCTTGAACAAAGCACTCTCTATTTTTTCTGATACTCATGTCTTAGTGTTCACTTTTAGTTCAGCTATTACTTTGATTTTATTACTCCTCCTCTTGTCAGTTCTACCTAGGGAATCTAATCATGTGTCCTACATGACAGATAAGTTTAGTTGATCTATTTGTAGAGTTAAAAAGATGCCTTGGGTCATATATGTGTTGTTCTCACCGTTCAAGGACTTAACCCCATGTCTGATCTATATCCTGATCCCATCATTGTCATATATGTTACTACTTGTGTCTCCCTTTCTTTACCCAGTTTGTAGTCACTCTTGTGATCTGTTGGAGGATCTATTGCCTTCCTTATCACAGTATGGTTCCGCATCAGTACTTCCTGACGATGAAGACCTAGAGTTTTGATGTTTGTACCTCAGGATTCACTTTTAGTATTGGTGAATTCGTTTGCTTCAGTTGTTGATTATCACCTATTGATTGACAATCTGTTGAATCCACTCCATGTTCGACTTCAATAGCATCTATTCACATGGCTTGAATTGTATTGGTTCTTTGGGATTGTTTATGAAGACCTTAGTTTCACGTTCATTGACTAATTTGCGCAAGATTATGTTGTGGTTACTTACATAGCTTCCAGATCTTTGAAGACTCATCATTATTGTATATTGTGGCTTCAATCCACCTTTTTAATATATGTGGTCTTGTACCCGTACTATATGATGTACTCAAATATTGTAAAGGAGATAGTGTTCTAGTATATTGAACATAGCATCCTCATATATGACTTTGTATATGACATTATTATGTATTTGTTTAAGGTACTGCCTCTGCTCCATTGGACTTCTGAGTTCTCCAAAGATAATGATTATAATGTATTTAGGCCATGACTTCCCTCTGACCTCACACATTATGAGGCATTTGTTATCGACCCAAATGGCACTTCTTCTTCTGAGTGCCGACAATTCATTATGTTGGTACACAAAAGGACATTTGAGGATTGAAGTTTTCCAAAACACTATAGATGGGAATGACATGAGATGCATCTATCCTTCAATCAAATTGCCATTTAATTTTTCTAAATATGGATTGGTGTATGCGAGTGTCTCCATTGAAACTCACATACATATGTGACTATCCTTGTTGACAACTCATGTACTATATGCGACTATCTCCATTACAACCCGCGTACAGATCTGTACGCTGGTTTCCTTTAAGATAATCGCGTGTCATACGCAGGTTTCTTATACTAATAGTTGCGTACACCTACATTTGACATTAAAAAATATAAATCATGATTAATGGAGATTATTTGATCCCTAATCATTAACCATCTCAACTGTCTCAACCTCCTCAACCTTCGAAGCTGCTCTATTTCCCAAAGTATAAATAGAGGCCTTGGGGAGGGCATTAAGGGAATGAATCTTGGAGAGCAAAGTTATTCTATTGGTATATCTTTAGAATTCTTGGAGCATCAGAACTCAAATTCCTTTGGTTGCAGAGGATTCCTTGTCTCAGGCGTTGGGTTGTATACTTATCTCATTCACTGATTGTTAATGAAGAGAATTCTTCTTTCAACTTTGTGTTGAGTCTCTTTCATGTATTAGGGTTTGATGAATATATTTTATTAAGCACTATATATGTTTTTTTTATCTAACATGTCATATATACATGTATAATATTGTACTTGGATAATTTTCTCTTTGCAAGTGAAGGAGGTGCATCCCTGAAAGCTTTGGAGAGAAGCAGAGTGGAAAAAGATAAATCTTGGATCAACCATCGGTAATCAGGTGAGTCCAATATTTCTTCCTATTTCCTTTTTGAATTTAAATAAATATAATTATATGCAAGTTTTAGAAGTAATTTGGTAACCCCATACCCTAGGTTATAAGGGTGTTTATTCTTGAACAACAGTGGATGACTAGTTTTCTTGCCTTAGCCAATTTCGAGGGTGAAAGATTTCCATCCAAGTTGGTTTTTAGATAGGCCAATCAGGTATTTCATGGAGATTTAATGGAGTTTTATTTTTAGGTTTAATTTACAGAAAATCTTGTGTTTTTTCTTTTTCATCACTTTCTCTCAACCATTTCAAATTTTATTGCATATTCGTGCTCATGGAGAGATTGCGCTTTAGGTGATCTATTGATCACTTTATGGAAGATTATAATGCTCCATTATTTTATGTTCTAATGTAAATTATATGTATTTCAATTTCATAATATTCTCAGGTCTAAATTCCAAAATATTTCAAGAAAAAATGTTAAACAATGAAGCAATGGTACCATTTCCCCACTATTTTGTTGTGAACCATTGTAATGCTAATGATTTCGAATTGGGAGAAGATTTTGATTTTCAATTAATGATTGTAATAAGATAAATATTATATGTTCTTAATTATCAGACATTATCAGGTCTAAATATCAAATGGTTGTATGGAAAAGTGATTATTGATGAGCAGACAATGACCATTTCCCCACTACATTGATGTATACTATGATAATGTTGATTATTTAGAATGGAAGAATGTATATCTAATAAATGTATGATGAATGTATTGTCATTAATTTGAATAAAAAGTTTCATTTTCATTACATAATCATTGGAATCCATTTTACTCATTTTAATTGCATTGGGAGAAGATTTGGTGCCTTTTCCCCAAGGGTCGAAATTGTGATTTCAGAATTGTTTGGGAGAGATTCATAAAAGCCTGTATAAAATGAACCATGATGCATATGATACCTTAAAAATTTCCCCCACATATCCCCTTCATTTTTTCATAAATTCGAGTGACTTTGGGATCATTTGAGAATCCATTTCCGGCGATTACCTAGGGGGAATTGGACCCCCAATTTGCTAGTAAAAACTCCTACTTTGAACAGAAAATCAAACAAGTTTTTAGAAGTAATTTGGGGGTCATAAAACATACCTGAAAATAATATTTAATTTCTAAAATCATTCATGTACCTTTTAAGAAAAATTAGGAGCATTTGGGTCAATTTGGAGCTCTAGACATCAAAACTAGTTAAGGTTGAAATTGGGGAAAAAGTGAAAAAAATGGTCATTTAATAAAATTTCAAAAAGGGACATTACATCCAGAAACTCTTCAGTTGCATTTTCAGATCTATCAATTCTGGTGTTCTCATTATGTAGTGTGTCTTGGACACTGGTGTTGCTCGAGGAACAAGGTCAATGGTAAAATCAATGTCTCTTTTTGGAGGAAGTCCTGGAATCTCATTAGGAAAAACATCATTGAATTATAGAAATACATGAAAGTCCTCCAACCTAGTTGTTTCATTATCTACTGCTTTCAAAACATGGGTTGCGTACAATATGCAACCTTTCCTACATAACTTCTTCAGCTGCATTACTAAAATATGCCTAACAGAAATCACCTTTGGAATGCCTCTTACAACCCTTGGGTCTCCTTCTTCATTCAGGAATTCCAAATTATTATTGTAACAGTCAATCTTAACTTTGTGCACTTATAACCAGTCCATTCCAATGAGAATATCATAGGAACCAAGTGGTAGAACATTCAAGTTTTCATAAGTGACTAACCCATCCATGACTAATGCACATCTTTCTACCACTTCACTAAATTTTCTCTTGGTTCCAGTGGCTAGCTGAACTAACCATGATTTTCTATACTTTAATTTATTAAATCACAAAAATCAACAATTTTAGGAGCGATATAACTATGAGTAGATCCAGTGTCAATCAAAACAGAAATAGTTTGCTCAACAATCTTACCTTCAACTTTAACCATAGTTGATTGATTATCTGCATGGCAGTCCTCTAGTGCTTCCTAAATTCTAGGGATGGTATTTTCCACTTGACCCACTGTTTCAACTCCTTGGATGTTGTGATCTAGCCTTATATACCCATTCTCATGTGGACAGTTCCTGCACATATGGTTTCCTCCACATTCCCAACATTGGAGTGGTTCTCTTAGATCCTTTGGATCTCTTGGATTTTCTCCCATCATTCTGGTTGGCTTAGTCACAGGTTTTGATGGTTTCCTTTGCTTATTTCAGAAGTGCGACGGTTTGAAACCTTTCTTCCTTTGGTAAAAATTCTCATTCTTCTTGTCCTTCCATGCCTTATGGGAATTAGGTTTGATTGTGTTCTGATCATAGAAATACTTGGCATTCCTTGTAGCCTCTTCTAGAGTTCAAAGTTCATCAAACTCAATCCTGTCTTTATATGACTGAGGTAGCCCACACAGAAAATGCTGAATTTTCACTTTATCATCCCTGATATACCTAACATATCTTAGCATCTCCAAGAATTTGTTTGAATATTCTTCCATGGTCAGTTGTTCGAATTTCAGATCATGGAACTCTTTGATCTTATCATCATAGTACCTATCAGAGAGGTACTTCTACTTGAAATATTTATTGAAATAATTGCACACGATATTTATGTCATTGATCTTATTCACTTTCCTGAGATGCTCCCACCATATAGATGCTCTTCCATTCAGATTGAATATGGATACCCTTTCCTTCATATTTCCCGAGTAGTATTGGACTTGGAAATACTTTTTCATCCCAAGAAGCCAAGCTTTAGCTTCATGACCAAAGTTTACCTCACCATCAAACATAGGATTATTTTCCTTCTTGAATTCATCACGTGAAGTGTTCGGGTAACGCCTCTTTCTCTTATTCCTGTGAGAAGAAGATATTGAACCCCTAGTGGGTCCTTCAGAGGAAGATGATCCACTAGAAGATCTTTTTCTTCTTCTGGAACTGCTCCTAGTTCCTTCTAGATTTATTTCTCGATGCCCAGATTTTATCTGCCTTTGGGTGTCTATCAAAATCTGCAGCATGGTTGCGTTCATCTTATTCTACTCTTCCTAATATCTAATCATCTGCTCATTATATTCTCTACAACTTTGCACTCCCATCCTTAGGCTTCTCATGGTGGTTGAAATATCTGAGGGATTCTCTCAATATCTTCTTCCATTAGATTGTTTTTCAGCATTTCCAACTTGAATGTTTCCCCCCATACCATCTACCTCGAGCTCATAGGGATATTTTTCATCTTTCATGATGTTGATTCTTATGGGTGAGCCAGAACCAACTTTTTTAAACTGCACTATGACTCTAAAAAATGTGTTAATAAACACCCATGTTAGCTGTGTGAGAAACTCAGAATTTAAAAACCACTTACCGACTATTCACTACAGTTTTCTCTCTGCAAAATATTTAACTTATCCCATTTAGGCATAATGTTGAAATCAAAATCTCTGAAAACTATTCTCTTGGCTCATCTAGGACCAATGTTGTAACCAATAGCTTTGAGAACTATTCACTTGGCCCATATAGGCCCAATGTTGTAACCAATAACACCAATACCACATTGTCACATCCCCTCCCCTCTTACATTAGCACTTAAGGGAGGAACACAAATTCACTACTCGCTCTGATACCTTTCTATACATGTAACCACGTTCCCATACACCTGACTAATATGTGTAATAATTTTAAATTTATTATTTCTTTCTTTTTAAACACAGTCATGGGTCATGTTCATCCTTCAACATTCATTCTTAAACATAAACACCATTGTAACAGTTGTTATGCAGCAGACAAATCCACTATGCAACCAGAAAAGTCATTTTTTCACTGAAATTGACTTTTTCAACATACGCCTTTCAGATTTTAATTTCTGACTTTGGGTAGCAAGAATCCTGAAATGTGATATGCTCACTTGTCTATTTTTCTCTTTCCAACTTTTGACTTCCTAGCTTCCAATTTCTAACTTCGGGTAGCGAAAATCCTGAAATGTGGTATGCTCACTTTCCACTTTTCCACTTTCTGACTTTTGACTTCCCTACTTTTGACTTTTTGACTTTCGGTTTCAAGCTTCAAACTTTGGAAATCTAAGGCACGATACCCTTACTCATTCAATTTCCACTTTTTGACTTCCGACATCCGACTTCCGACTTGGGAAATCCATGAAACAACTACTTTGTCTTTCGATTTCCTGCTTTCTGACTTCCAACCTTATGTTTTTCACTGGTCAGTACCGAGCTATAGAAAACCAACTTTTTTCTTAACCTTTTTCAGTAATGCCGACTTCCTCCTTCCGAATTTTGTCTTCTGCAATGGGCTCGAGGTGCATAAATCCAACTTTTTTCTCATTTTTTTCCCATTTTTCCCTCCTTTCGACTTTCGACTTTCTCCTTCCGCAAGAGGATTCAGGAGGGTGGAAAAACAAATTTTTCTTTAAGATAGCCACATTTCTGACTCTCTAGTTATTTATTTGACCTACATGATCATAAAAAAAGACCATTGGAAAACACAAGGAATATACAGATGCAGAATGAGGGGACATTTAACAACATTAAACTCAACTTAAGCCTTTAATAAGCATTCAACATATTCAGTACGTTCATAAGAAAATGCATTGCAGAAATAATAGAACATAGAATAGTTATCATGAATATGAAGTGGTCCCACAACTAGCTATGTCACTGCAACATTCCACCCAACCATAGGCCAGTTGCTTTCATCAATATCTCAACACAACTTCCACCCCTGAGCTGGGCATGACTTCCACAAGGAACTATGGAACAAAAGGCTCACACATAGCCAGAACATATCAGACACAGTCAATCCAACCTATAGTTGGGTTTATCATACTATCCAACCAAGCCCATAAACAATCAGGTTTATCAGGTTGTAGGAAAAGAAGCCAATACACTACTAGTTTTATCAAGATACTCATCCAAGCCAGCTAACAATTGGGTTCATCAGACTACAGAAAATCAAGACAACATTCACATTGAGGACAAGCTAAGGATCACACATGGCCAAATGCACATCAAGACACATCCAAGACAACACACCATTGGGTTTATCAGGCTTCCCATCCAAGCCAATATACGATTGGGTTTATCAAGTTTCCCAACCAAGCCAATATACCATTGGGTTTATCAGAATGTCAACCAAGCCAATATGCGTTGGGTTTATCAGGCTGCTAAGGAAGTGGAAAAGTATAATGGCTAAGCTAGTGGCTCATTCAAAGATCCAGGGACACATTCACAAGATCTATATGGCTTGGCATCCACAATCTACACACCCAACACAAGGAAGTGTCCCTTGTTGTGCTACAGATCCCTCGTGCTATACCTTCCCTTCCACTGCTCTTCAGGATGTGCATAGAAGATTCACTAGCCACTCTTATATTTTTGTGAGTTTCCTCTCTTCACTATGTTTATCAAGCCAATTCATCATCTCTTCCACTCCTAATTATTGCATACAGTTCAAACCCAAACTAAGGAACACATAACAGCAAACCACAAGGAGACACGGCAACACAGGGCTCCACTCTGTAACACGGAAAATGTTGTAACACAACAACCAAGCTTCCTAGCAAAGGATAGGTGGAGTGATACACTATAGAACACAAAACAAATGCCTCGGATATCTCTTTTTGTGTTTGCAGGATGACACTCCTCCGTGAATGAGGATAACATTTTTGAACATCTCCTTCTGTGACTCGGGATAGTGAAAAACATAATCCTCAAATATGGAATGGAAGAATGATAAAAATTGTTTTGGGTGACTCGAGAAAAGATGGGATGGGCATGCATTCATGTGATTACTTGCTTCAGAAGCAAGAATGCATCTTTCCCATTTTGGAGGCTTGCTCAGACACGAAATATGACTTAGATTAAAGGAAATTTGAACTCAAAATGGGCCTTTTAACTTTGATTCAAATTCCATGTTATAATGTGTTAGCCAATGAAATTACTTTAAATTTGAAATACCGTATAGGTCTTAAACACTTTTTTAATATAAATTTGGGGATAGGTATCATAAAAAAAAACTACTTTTTTGTTTGTATTTTCGACATATCTCCCCATGTTTTTATTCAAATTTCAATTGGGAGATCTTGTTGGATGCGGAATTGAATTTCACTTCCAACGAGTACCCACTCGGCATAATTTTGATAGACCCTGCTACCCCAAAAACAAGAAATACCTGAAAAAGTAGGATGATGATGTGAAATACCGTATAGGTCTTAAACACTTTTTTAATATAAATTTGGGGATAGGTATCATAAAAAACTACTTTTTTTGTTTGTATTTTCAACATATCTCCCCGTTTTTTTACTCAAATTTCGATCGGGAGATCTTGTTAGATGTGAAATTGAATTCCGCATCCAACGAGTACCCACTCAGCATACTTTTGATGGACCCCGCTACCCCAAAAAAAAGAAATACCTGAAAAAGCATGATGATGATGTCATAATCATGTTTTTTCAGGTATTTCTTCTTTTTGGAATAGTGGGATCCTCCAAAAGTATGCTAAGTGGGTACTCGTTGGATGTGGAATTCAATTCTGCATCCAACGAGCTCTACCGATCGAAATTTGAGTAAAAACACGAGGAGATATGTCAAAAATACAAACAAAAAAGTAGTTTTTTTCTTTTCTTCCTCCAAAATTAATAAATATTATTTTATTATTTTAACTATTATTTTATTAATTCTTTTTAGGAGGCCCATTTTGAGTTGAAATTTCCTCTAATGCATGCCTCGCTCTTCCCAAGGCATTAGCTACCTCAACCACTCTTCTCAAAGAATTGAATGATTGAGTATAGAGGATGAAAAGGGTATATGAGAGCTTATGGTTTCTCTCATCAACATCTGGTCTCACCCTATTGGATCAAGGGTTTGGATAAATACCCCCCCCATTCCTTTTGAAATCATGCCCCCATATTTTTTGTTGCATTGCATAGCTAGTTGTGGTATTTTATTAAATTGCATATTTACATGATATCTCAAAATCTACCATGCCTGACCAGCACGAGAACCATCGTCATTGATATTAATCATCGATACACAAAACACTAAATCAATGGTGGGGCCTTGGCCTCGATCTCCTTGCCATGATTTAATACAATATTTACATCATGTAAAATTTTAATACCATGTTGTCAAACCGAGGTGTTACAGTCTATTATTTAATTCTACATATATGTTATCTGGATTATTGTGATGGGATCCATCTTCAGCGGATACTTCAACTCCTTCAATTGCTTGCAAAATATGAATTTAGATTTGTGTACATAAATAGCTTTTAAAACATGATGAGTATATTTTGTTTTCCTTTTTTGAGTGTGAGTGAGCCAATCTTCAAGTCTAGTGTTTGTAACATCTCCAAAATTCATAAATAAATAAAAAAATTAAATAAAGAACCAACTGCAATTATAAAGGATAAATAAATCCATACAATTTTTAACTTGTGTTTAGTATTTTATCGATTGAACATAAATGACATATTATGACAACATTATGGTGTGACTTACCGTTATGATGACACTACTTTACTTGTCGTCAAGTTATGAAAGAACGTCATGTTTGTTTCCCATCATTTACAATTGGTGTATTTATTGGTTATGTTCTAGATTACCTTTTAACCCTACTATGAATCTAGGAGAATGAGCTTCTATGGTCTTACTTAGCTCTCTGGATAACGAAAAACTACTATGTAATTTTTTTGCAGTTATATAACCAATTAGCGATTTCCTTGAGGTGATAACACACCATGAGCCTAGATAAAGGTAAACAAAGGATTAACTAAGCTTAAGGGAGGACAAAATATCCTAATACATAGCACCACAATTCTTAACTTATATAAATAAAACAAGCATAAGCATTATAAACTATGTCCTCCATGGTGCAAGTTCAACGGTTTCAAAACTATAGAGATTGGATTGAAATATTTTACAATTAAGGTGCCATTGAATTGATCCACATGATGAATGTACTACCTCAAGATGGAAAGCACGATACTTAAATAAAAAAACCC
This sequence comes from Pseudotsuga menziesii, assembly GCA_001517045.1. Lineage (NCBI taxonomy): Eukaryota > Viridiplantae > Streptophyta > Pinopsida > Pinales > Pinaceae > Pseudotsuga > Pseudotsuga menziesii. Next base: position 34,193 of record LPNX010455021.1, on the reverse strand, counting down.
TAGGGATTTAATGTTCCTTTCTCTTCGTTGCTAGTTTTTTTCACTGCATTATTTGTTTTTATACATAGTAGTGAATGGAAGAGAGGGAGATCTGAGCTCTCGGGTTCTAGGACCTCAGCCTTGGCCTTTAGGTTATTGGCCTCACCCCATCAAATTCGTATTGGCACCATTTTGGTTACAAACAGTTGGCTTGTTGGCATGCAACCCCGTATATAAATTGGTGGACTATCTGCACTAATCCTTTGGG
>LPNX010455021.1:0-29711 GCA_001517045.1 Pseudotsuga menziesii | reverse complement strand
ATATATATATTTGAGAAAAACATTATGCTAAAATTTAATGTAAAGTTTTTATGACCAAGTGGGTCAAGGATGACTGTAATTGAATAATTAATTTATTTAAATAATTAAATGAAGAGACACATGTCCAAAGGAGACTGTTGAAGAGTGTTCACTGACCCACTAGGAGGAATGATCAACTATAGAAGGATAAATGACAAGTGGAAGCACTAACATTTCAATTAGGTATTTGGGTCAGTTTTGTAATTAAATGAGCCACATGCTCAGTTCCTCCTCTCAAGGAACATGACCAAAATTTTAGGGATTTTCCTTCCTACAATAGCTAGAAATTGAAATGTTAGCGATTCTACTTGCCATTTAGCCTTCTACAGTTGGTCATTCATCCTAGTGGGTCAGTGAACACTCTTCAATAGTTTCCTTTGAATAGGTGTCTCTTCATTTAATTATTTAAATAAATAAATTATTCAATTACAGTCATCCTTGACCCACTTGGTCCTAAAAACGTTACATTAAATTTTAGCATAATGTTTTTCTCAAATAAATAAAAATAATAATTTTTTTCAGTTCTATGTGGGTTAGAGTTCCTATAATGTAGGGATTGCTCCTTGGGGCTCCTAAACTTATGCAATCAGGTGCAGTAAGTGGCAGATGACCCTTAGGTGCGTCCCCCATGTACTAGTGGTTGATGATGACATCCTAAGCTAGGATAAATGAATCAAATAGACTATGTGGGTAAAAGGGAGGACTAATTAATCATAACAGGTTAATCTTGTATACTTTGTCTTAAAAAGATATGTTTATTGTAGAATTTGTTTATTAAAAATTACGAGCCTTATAACCCAGTGCATCCCCCATGGTCAGCTCAAAAATTTTGTAACTCTTAATCTAATTAGTATTTAGTTTCGTTTTTATTTTTACAAGTTTCATATATTCATATTCAGTTCTTCAGTTATGGTCTTATTAGAACTGCCATAACTCATTACCTGCAATAATCTCAAGACATTGTCATTCATAATGAAATATATTTAATATCGTTTCAAAAGTAATGTTGAAGGCATAAAATGACATAATCATTATTGAGCATACTCATTGTTCTAGAGCCTACCAGCTCCACTTCAAACCAAACTTTTAATAATTCTGAACATCTTTGATGTTTCATATCCCACCATATCAACATGGTCACTCAATAATACTAATGTTCCAAAGATTACCCGCTCAACATCAAAACATGTTTATATAAGTCTTTCAAGACTTAATTAACAACATTATACTTCCAATATCTTTAAACAACACATTATCGCTTGTCATAGTTTGATACTTCTAGTATTTATGCATGTACAAAACATTTCAAACAAATTCTATTATTCAGTCTCCTTATATGTAACACCCCGATTTTGACCCCGTTTGCATTAAATGTATATGATGTATATAATGTAATTAATCATGGTGTGGAGATAAGGGAAAAATCCCTACCATCGATTTAGAGTTTCAACAATTAAAAATCATTATCGATGGTATTTTGTGCTAGCTGACACATTATAATTTTGGACATCATGTAAATATTCAATTTAATTAAAAACCCACAACTAGCAATGTCAATGCAACAAATAATGATATGGGGGCATGATTTCCTAAGGATAAGGGGGGGTATTCAAACCTTTGGGCCCATGGGGAAAATCCAAAGGTCAAAGAGACACTAGTACAAAATGAGGAATTAGCTACTAGGTGACTAAAAATTCTAGTCACCACAGGTTTTTTAAGTGATTTACTACTAAATATGAGCAATTTTGATTGATCCAACTATAAATGACTAAAATTAACGACTAATTTAGTCACCATTTAAAAAAATTGACTAGATAATAAGTGACAGAGTTAAAAATGACTAACATAAACGACTAATTTAGTCACGACATAAAAATGACTAGCTAGAAAATGTGAATTGGTCATTTATGTTAGTCATTTTTAATTGTGTCATGGAAAATTGCAAATTTGATAATTAAGTGCAAATTTTGTAAATTCTCTACCTTCTATTAGTAATATTGGTGCCATGCACCTCAATGTTTAGAGATCCAACAAAGCTATCGGATGAATTTTCTCCTGACCATTTTTATCCCTACTGCACCATTGAAGCAAACCTGGTTAAGCATCTTTCAAAGGAAAATTAGGTTCCTACATCAATTACGAATTATATACTAGAACCGATACCATATCGATACCTAGATAGAAGCATCATAGCCCTACATCCTCTCGAGAACCGTCCATTCAGATGTGCCTCCTCCATGTAAAATTACCAAATTCATCCAATGCATGGCCAAAAAAACACACCAACTTTGGGTCTGTGGGCTGAAGGTATCGTTTGACCCCTGCTCCCCTATTTTTTCACTCGATACACTATTTTTGCAGATGATAGGCCGGTTCATGAGGATCTCGGAGTGACCAGTCGGAGTGCTTCAAAGGTATGGTTCTTACCACTTTGATTATGTTCATCACTCCAATAAATGACCAGTTGTTATGGATTTTTACAGTCTCACATGCAATGTTGTCGGAGTTACTGCTTCCACTTTACATTCGCAATTATCACCATCTCCAGCCTATGTGCTCATAAATTCATTTTGAGCTTTTAGCCTGGGAAAAGCATGAGCACCCTCCTGCAATGCCACTATTTTCAAAGGTCACTTGTTTTTGCACATCGACATTCCTCACACGCTCCAAAGGAAAACTGAAGCAGGAATTAGAAGAAGTGATTAAACTTTGCAAGGAGGTTCACTTGTTTCAAAGATTGTGACAGGTTTTCTATAATGGAACAAAGATTGTGCCCCAAAATTTTAAAAGATTCGAATCAACCCAGTGTTGGAATCTGATACCATATATGGATTCTTTGATGGGGCCGAGCAGGATGGAAATTGTGGTACTGGCATGATCCTCCGTATAGATTTAAATTATAGGTAATTTGTAATAGATTTTATTACAAGTAGATAAGTGACACTCTATTTCATTGGATTACAAGTAGATAAGTGACACTCTATTAGATAAGGTGTCATCTACAAGTAGATAAGTGACACTCTATTAGATAAGGTGTCATCTATACGGAGGATCATGCCAGTACCACAATTTCCAGCCTGCTCGGCCCCATCAAAGAATCCATATATGGTATCATATTCCAACACTGGGTTGATTCGAATCTTTTAAACTTTTGGGGCACAATCTCTGTTCCATTATAGAAAACCTGTCACAATATTTGAAAAAAGTGACTCTCTATTAGATAAGGTGTCATCTATAGAGTGTCACTTACCTATAATCTAAATTTCAATAAACTATAATCTAAATTTCAATAAATTATAACAAAATATATAATTTATATTTCAAGATTCCATAATTTTTTCATTTACACCTTGAAAAAATCACAATTTAACACAATCTATTTTGACAGATATATAATATATATTTTTATATATAAATTTGTTTCCTTTTTTCTTGTTTAACCGTGAAGCCGGACTTGAAAATCACTCTCTTGCACTATGCAATTCTAGGTGGAAAGGATAAGGTCTCCAAAGCCAACGATACGTTGGGTTTGTGAAAAGCATTTTGTATGCATCTACTGGATTTTGCTGAGGCTCATCCTAAGGGGGATGATGTTCTAGAGGCAATCCTGCTAGAGCCTTTCAATAGAAAATGTCAGCTAACCTCCGCAAGCTGCTCTCCACTACCTCCTATAATATTTAACCGTCTTTCATTAGTAAGAGGTGTTGTTTCTAGTCCACCTGACCATCATCAAGGAGAACCCCAACCCTCTACAATGTCTTCACTTCTACCCAAAAATTTTCAGAGGCGTTTTTCTCAGAGAAACTCCAACAGCTCAACCATCTGTAAACTCACCATTCCCTATGCCGGAGAAAGAACCATGTTTGAACCCTCTTTCTGAGGTCCCTGAAACAGTGAAGCCATTTGGTTTTTGATGGGGTTCATCTCTCATCCCTCCATTCTCATCTCTCTCCAAGGTTTAAGAGCCACTTTTCTGTCAAGTTCTCCCCCCTAAAAATACTCAAGACATCAATGAATCCAATGAAATAGAGTGTCACTTATCTACTTGTAATAAAATCCATTTAGAGTCCCAGATCTCAAATTCTTGCTGCACTGTCCAATTGAAAAAATTTCGTCGGTCACCTTCCAAGACCCCTAACCCAGAGCTTGTGGCTGAAGGTACTATTGATGTAGACACACCTTGCAAAACAACACCTCTATCTAAGAATGCAGGATCCCCTATTCCAAAGGGTTATTTCTCCCCTATAACACCAAGGGTTACACGTCATTCTGCTATCAAAATTCCCAATATGGATAATCTCTTCTCTTCCCTACATCGCAAGGACAAATGGGAATGCATTGAGGTGCCTTGGAATTCTGGGGATGGATAGATGAGCATTCCCAGATTCTGAGCAAACTTAATATCTATTAATTTCTGAGTACTTCCTTAATCTATATGAATTGTCGCTTTCGTACTAACCTGCAACCTGATTTGTTTGTGGAGTGAAAAATCCTACCAAGGCATGTACAGAAATAGCAGTAGAATCAGATAGTACCTATGGATCCACACTTTATTTTGGTGGTGGTTCATCACCTTCTAGAAGATAAATCAGTTCTTCCTAAATAGATTCATATGCATTGTCACCGATTATAAGAAACCTTTTATGATAAAGTTCTATAATCTCCGGGACTCATCAATAACGCAGTCCAAACCCACCTTCCTTCAATACCCAAGTATCTATTAGAAGATAAGAACTCCATCATTCGACTGTGTCGAGAAGCCCAATATTTGAAGGAAGCAATGGACGACTTTCAATATATTTATAAGCAAGTTATTATAGTCGGCATGGACTCATTTACCTATGTTTTTCAAGTGTGCGATTCATCGTAGGTTGTGCAAGAAGGTAAGAAACTCCATTCTCATAGATTTTAATGGGAATAGAACAAAATGATAGATTTAAAATAGAGCTTGTGAATTTATATGCTGAATGCCATATTGTGGAGGATGTACACCAAGTGTTTGATAAAATATCTGAACCAAATGTGTTATGCTGGAATACAATGATTAGGTGTTATTCTAAAGCCAAGTTCTTTGTGAAAGCACTCGAGTTTTATTATGAAATGCATCAGGTAGCAACCATATAGACACATTTATTTTTGTATGTGTTCTCAAGGTGTGTGCAGGGTTATTTTCTCTCCAAGAGGGAAATAAAGTTATATGGGTATAATCAGAAGTGGGTTTAATTCATAGTTTGTTTTTTTTTGTAATTCCCTTATAGACATGTATACTGAATGCAGAAAAGTTGATGATGCAGGCATGATCTTTGAAAAAATGGCTGTAAACAAATGTGGTCATGTAAATTCAATGATTGTGGCTTTTTCCCAAAATGACCTTTGCAAATGAAGCCTTAATTTGTTTTTGACATATGCACCTTCAAGGATTGGAACGTAATCTAGTTATAATTCTTAACATCCTATTGACATGTGGGAATTTCATAGCTCTACAAGCAGCCAGTGGAATCCATTATTATAGTATGAGAAGAATATTTAATGCATATGTTTATGTGGGTAATTCCCTTATAGCTATGCATGTTTAATGTGAAAGTATGGAGGATGAAAGACAAGTGTTTAAGGAGATACCCCAAAGGGATGTTTTGTGTTGGCCATTATTGTAGATTATGCTTTAGAATAATTGTCCTTGTGATGCTTTAGATATTTTTCATCGAATGTAGTAAGCATATGTGAAAGCCAACTCAATTAGAATTTTTAGTCTTATTATAGCATGTGCCAACTCACCATCCCTCCAATAGGGAAAGGAAACCCATGATTAGGCATATAGACATGGAAATGAGGTGGATGTCATTCTGGGAAATGACATCATGGCCATGTTTGCTAGATGTGGGAACATAGAGTATGCAGACATGTATTTGATAGAACATCTCAGAGAAGCATGATCTCATGGAATACCATTCTTGTAGCGTATGCCCAAAATGGTTATGGTGATCTTTCCTTGAAACTCCTTTGCCAAATGCCAACGCCTAGCATAAAACCTAATTCAGTTTCCAATTTCCATAGCAAGTGTTATTCTAACATGTGCGTATATATCATCTCTGTAATGGGGCAAGGAGATCCATGGCTTCATACTTTGAAGTTAATTTGAGCCAGATGTGTTTGTTGGGAGTGTTGTTGTGGACACGTATGAAAAATGGGAAGTTTAAATGATGCTTTCCAAGTATTTAAGAAAATGTATAAAAGGGATGTAGTTGCATGGACCACAATTATAGTGGGGTATGCCATGCATGGGCATGTTGAGACCACATTTACACTATTTCCCCAAATGCAATTGGAAGGCCTGAATCCAAACAAAATTACATTTTGATGGTGTCTTGTTTGCATGTAGCAATGCAACAGGTCTAGTGGATGAGGCTCGACAATACTTTGATCTTATGAGAAAACATTATGGTATTAGACCCAGCATGGAGGACTATGCATGTATGGTGGACCCTCTAGTCCATGCTATTTTTCGAGATGAGGCACATAACTTTATATAAAGCATGCCATTCAAACCAAGTGCTAGAGTGGGGGCTCTTCTTGGTGCCTGTAAAATTCATTCCAATATTAGCTTTGGAAAACATGTCGTGGAACAACTTTTTCAATTGGAACGAGAAAGTACTGGAAATTATGTACTTTTAGCAAACATGTATGCTACTTTAGGTAGATGGGATGATGAAGATATGGTGAGGAAAAAAATGAAAGAGAAAGGATTGATAAAGGATCAAGGATGCAGTTGGATTGTGGTAAAGAACATGTTGCACACATTCTTTTCAAGTGACATGTCACACCGACAATTATAGGAAATACATTCAATGTTAGAGATCTTAGTTGGATATATCAAAGAGATAGGGTGTGGACTAGAAAAAATAAAAAGTTTCTCAACGTAGAGGAGGATAAGGAAGATAACACGTTGTACAATATACATTGATAGATAAAAATTTGCAATTCCTTTTGGTTTAATTAACATATGACCAGAGGTTATTGTCCATATTAGTTAATTGTCCATATTTGTAGGAAAATATGCTTATTTCATTAGCCATAATGCCATTAATTACATATCTAGAATTATTGAATGCCAAATGTTTCCATTAATGTGATATTTGGTACTTTGAAAATGGTAGTTGGAAATTGAAACATGCAACATCGAGACTGTGGTAGTTTGTTAGTACAAAAACAAGGGTCATGTAACATTTGGAATTTAGGAATGTTATGGGTTGAGGTTTCCTCTAGGGATAATGTTTTGGCTGCAGCATATGCCATTCATGGAGGTACTTCTCCAATCAGGGCCAACCTGGCCAACCTGTATGTAACTTAACTGTGCCCCCTTTAATTATGACCGATCTATAATGCTTCAAACACTCCTCCAACATAACTTTTATGCTCCTTATCTTCATTCATGCTAGAGTGTTCATACAATAGAGCTTAAACAATAGAGGGTTCATACAATAGAGCTCCCACCCACACATGCATATTTTAATTGCTAATTAGGAGGTTGAAGGCTGCTACAAGTGGTGGTATTGCTAGTTCTAGAATCCTTCACTCTTATATGTTGGATGATGGTACCATTCCCATTGTCTTATGTCTACCATCCCATTGTCAACCATTATATATTCATTTAGCTGCCAACAACTGGGAGAAGGGACAACTTAAGTGCTTGCTAGAAAATCTGACTAAGAAGCAAAGCAATTCTAAAGGGTATTAGACTTTGAAAAACCACCATTCCATCCATTTCAATTGCTTTGAAATTCTGATTATAACTCCTAAAAATGTCTATACTGCTGAAAAAAATATTAAAAATGCAAGTGCGCTTTTGAGGAGTAACAACCTACACACTTGAAAGTAGGCCCTTCTGTCCTCTTTATGAAAGGAGAGTCCAAATTGAACAGGATGAAATTTCCTCCTCCTATTGGGTCCTAGGGATTCAACTCCTATTAAATAGTTTTCCATGCAATCCAAAAACTCTTATGAATAGTTTGTCAAACTTTTCAACAGTAAAATTTGTCTTTGTCAAACTTGTTAACTTTTAAAAAGGTTAACCAGATTTATTTCTGTGAGGTTCAAACTAGCAAACTTGGATTGTTTTGGATCTGAGCTGAGTAGACACCATTACAACTATCAGAGTATCATTATGCTTCAAATAGGGTTTTAGCACAACCAAATTTTATAGGGAACTTTGTCAGGAAAATTATATTGCTATAAAGAGACTACATAAAATGTCAACCCACAGAGGTAAACTTGGAGGGACCAACACAATATGTGCAGGGTTGAAATGAAGCTAATCTAATTCTGTCGAACTTACTCAATTGAATAGAGTACAGTAAACTTCAAGAAAACTGTAACTTATCTGACGATCACACTTTTGCAAATAGATGGACATCAATCTTATTTAAAAACATGCAAAGAATCCTTTTTTAACTCAATAAACAGTTTTCCAAGCCTTGGATCATTAAAAAAATCATTGTACATTCTCTTCTTTTCAAACCATATGAAACTTCCGTGGATTATTTTAAAAGGAGAGGAACATCAAATCTTCACAAGTGAATTCGGGTTTTGCAATACTCATATCATTAATACAAAACCTTGATTGCTGAGGACAATGCATAAATTTTCCACAGATTACCAGCTAAGAAAATGTGAAGTGTCAAATCTTCAAACATAAGTCCAAAACTTGGAATACTTTCTTGAAGCTAAGAAATGAAATGAAATACAACTCATTCTAAAACCTTTCTATGCAGTTACATTGATTCAAACTCCGAGATAAAGCTGAATTAATTCAATTCTAAGAGGCACCCATCTTCACATCACATGTACTCTGTTTATTCAAATCCATAAAGTGCTGGAACTATAAATCTGAACTGGCATGCTTTCATAAATGACAAAATGAAATAAAATCCACTCACATACTTTCATTATCAAAGCAAAGCACTATCACATTCTGAAACTAGAACCCAAAATTCTCACTCCAATACATCTCTTGACTGAAATTTAAAAAGTACAGGGACATATAACTGAAATCAAATGTGAAATTCAACTATATTTAAATCTAGTTTTTGCAATCAACCATAAATATGACTTGTGATGCACTTGCAGCCTTGAAAAGGGGGCTCTCCAAGCTTAAAAGACATTATCATATTTCATAATACCAAGTCATGCGCATGGAGAAAACTACTACAGCTTCAGATATTATTTGCAAATGAAAAAAATACATAAGTTCTTCAACACTAAATTATTCCCTCTCCTATTCTGTTCTCTATTATTTTTCTATGTCTACCTCTCTACCTGTTGTTTGGCGCATACTGATATTTATAATCAACATTCAGTTATACAGATAGGTCAAATTCCTCCCTTCTTGAGATATTAATCATTAAAACACAAAATAGGGGATAAACATTGTTGAGCGTTGATCACGTTTTGTTGGAGGTTGCAAAATTTCAAACTGATTAATAAATGTGTATCAATCTCATCCTCAACATGATTTGCCTAAATAGGAGTTCGTTCAACCTCTCATGTTGACTGGGCGTCCATGTGACTAAGGCGTTTTTTTGGAAAATGGCCATAGAGAAAATATGGGTTTTATCATTTTACAAAACCACCTCTTGGGCCCAAATCGTTCAATATTTTAAGAAATTGTTCGCAATTTACCCAATTTAGGCCATTCTGCACAAAACCCATGTGCCTTATTTTTCTAATTCTTCATCGTTTGCCCAGAAATCAAATCGGAAGTTAGTTGTCTAAAAAATAATGGATTTTGAATGAGAACTTTGACCAACAATTTCACTGATCTCCAAATGAGGATGGTGCATGCTGGAACCATGCTGATGGATGCTAAGCCATAAGAGGGTCATAGAATTTCAAAATCATGCCTTTAATTTTCTTGAGGCCATTAAGAGTGGGGCTCTGTTACAGCTACCACCAGGTTCGATTCTTCTTATATGATGTGGTCTTTTGCTGAAGGTCGGGTTGGTGAGAGTGGGGTTCTTTTATATCTTCTACCAGGTTTGATTCCTCTTACATGATTTTTCTCCAAGGATGTTGGCATACTAACCTCTGTAAGAGAGCCATTGTTTGTTCTGTGGTTGGACCATGAAGGCAGTTGTTTCAGGTCATTGTTTGATCCTTGGTTGGGCATCAAGACCTTTAAATCACAGTGTAAACAACATTCTCTTTTATTAGGTGGTTCATCTTGTTATTTTTTTGTTTTATGTACTTAACGGAAGAATAATTAGTGTTGTATAGGATGGAACCTACATCATTAGATTTCAGATCCAATGGATGTATAGCTCAGTCTATATAATATTTATTGCACTGCTGAGTAGTGCATATGTTTTGTCAAAGGGTATGAAGGGTTGACACAACCTGTAAGGGGGAATTCTATGTTCTGTGGCTGGCACATTATGGACATTAAATCGGGTCACTACTTGTTTCATAGTTTAGCCATCAAATTCATTAAGTTGGGTTAGTTGATATATCCACACAGAGTAAATGGTATCCTCTCACAACATGTGATTCATTTCTTAAAGAGGGAATCATTGTTTTTTCCAAGGTTGGCCTCTCTAGGTGGTTAAATTGGGTCATTGTTTGTTCAACAGTTAAGTCATCAAGGTTTTTAAGTTGAGACAAATGGTATATACACAGGAGGTGGATGCTCATCACTTCAGTAAATTTTTGAATAATCTTCAATAATTCTTAACTAAGTGAGCTATAAAAGTAGAAAGGATGCAAATTGTACTCCTATTGACTTGTTAGAGTCTTTCCTATTATAATATAGATGGAATTTGGAAGACCATGAAGTGTTAAAGTCTCATGCTAACTAGTTTTATCTCAGTTTTCCTTTTCCATTTTAGAGAGTTTAATGACCTCTCCACTATTTGTTTTTACCTCACTAAAATGATTCTGATTGGTGGAACCTCTGTTTTTCTTATCACTTTGTTGCATTTGACAGTTAGTATTAATTTTAATAGCTGTTGTTCCTGATGCCATAGAAATACAGTAATCTATTTCTATTTTTATATGTTGTGAAATTTTTGCTTTCACGTCATTGAAAAAGGCACCAGTGTGTAGTTGCAAAAGTTTAGAAATTTTAAATAATAAACCTTTCTCTGATTGTTTTTAAATCATGAGGATCCAGTTCTTATCTAATGTTAAAAAGTGCAATTTTAATTTTTAAACTTTCATTTTAACTGGAAACAGGAAGCTAGAGCTAAGAGGGTGGATTCAGCTGTGGCAGTGCAAGCAAGACCTATTCTACCAGAATTTTTTTATGTCAGTAATGATGACAGGCCACCATCAAGTGTTGATTTTGAAGGTAATTTTGAGTTCCATTCCGAAAGGGAACAATTTTGAAGTATATTTGATGTTAAGTGGTACGAGAAATTGATTTGAATGTTGAGGATAACATATGTGATACCTTTGGTAAAAATTCTTGATTTTGAATGATTGATTATTGACCACAAATTGGCATTTTATTGATTGAGTAATGTGTCTTTCATGGAAAACCGAAAAAGAAGCATTAGGGGAACCAAAAACTGCATCTGGGAGTTCTCCAGTATTGAATGAGTGGAAGCTATTTTCACATGTCACACGGCTTGGACTTGCTACTGGGTATGATTCTCCAGCTCTTAAAGAAGGCCTATCTAGAGAGTTGTCCCTAGGTTCAATGGCTTTTGCTTCAAATAGCATTAATACAGAAAGAGCTGGTGTTTCTACAGATACTGGTATGTGAGCGAAACTATTTTACGTATTTTATGCATCTCAAAATCAATCAATGTCATACTGCTATTTTTCATCGAGTAGTTGTCCAATTAATTTTTGATGTTATTAGCATCCTTGATGTCTTTTCCTTTCCTCTTAACACTGCATAACAATTGTTTATGTAGTTGTGCCATGCATTGGATATATCTTGTGTTGATTACTTTGTAGTTGTCTTAACAGTTTCAACTAGGGGGGAGCACAAGGAAACATACAAAATTTGATTGTTGTTGGGAATGATCACAGTCTAGAAGGATGTAGGGCTACATGAATTTATTCTAAGATCCCTCAGGGTATTTTCAAGTCTTTTGGTGCAATATTTATTTCTTCATGGCATATCAAATTCCCGAAGATCTAAAATATAAATTCCAATACAACAATTAAGTATTTCTAGATGTCGTGGATTATCTGGGGTCTTGTTTGTACGTTAAGGATTTTGGTTGGACTCTCCAGTTTTTTCACAGAGAATGTCATTGAACTCTTCACTGCTTTGATGGAAGTTTAGCAGAGCTTGAGAAAGTTTATCAAATCGCAATCAATGGGCCAAATGAGGAAAGGATTGTTGCTACCAATATATTGTGTGGTGCATCTCTTATACGTGGATGGAATGTTTAAGTGACATCGATTTACAAAAACTTGTGGTTTGAAAGCTTAAACCTTGATTACATATCCATTCACTGTAGAGTTGATGATGTAAGAAATATAGATAATTCGAAGATATGTGGCTATGTACAAGCTTGAGAAATCTATATCATATTGCTAGATGCTTGAAAATGATTTCTTAGTAGGAAATGTTTTGTTGAGTGCATGAAAAAATTCTGAGAAAAAAATATCTTGTTTAAAATGTTATTGTTAAGGATCTCATTTCAGCTTTACTCACAGGAACACACAGTACGCTTGGTAGTAAAGTTACTCTCACCTCCTGCTCTACTATAGTATTGTGGGCATGGGAGTCATTTAGTAGCTTATGCACCATTATTATACACCGTCCTTTTAGGAGTGACATCGACTGACACTGTTCATGTTCTTTCTTTGTATGGTTTGGTATGTTTATTTCACTTGAATTATTCCAACTATCTTTGTCTTATCATATTTCTGTTGTGCATGTTTAATCTAATTTGTCCTTTTATGTTGCATAGTCCTTGTTTTGTGTGCTGCTACAATTCATCCTAATTTTTTTTGTTTCCTGTAACCACTTGGCAGTTTCCTGAAGTTGCAGTGGCATTAATGCCTATTTGTGAGATTTTTGGATCCATCTCTCCAATATTTCTACAGGCATCAAATTCAGGGGAGGATATTTCAGTTCACATGGTATTTTCATGTGCTTTTCTTCTGCTACTAATATTGTGGAAATTTTATTGACCTCCTCATGAACAATGCCTATTAGGAAAGGGAGCTCCTGTTGGTTCAGAACTTGCTCTTGAATACCTGTTGGTGTTGCTTAATAATCATCTAGCTTCATCCTTTAACACAACTTTGGAAAATAGTGCCAAAGAAACTGACCAATATCTGGTTGAAAGTCCATCTGTTTTAGGCTCCAGTTTTCCCAATGAAAAGATTCCAGTGAAGGGCCAAATTCCTGGAGCATCTTCATCATTTACCCAACCAGTGTTTATTGACTCATTTCCAAACTTTAAAGCTTGGTACTACCAGCACAAAGATTGCATAGCATCAACTCTTTTAGGACTTGTTCATAGTAATCCTATGCATCAAATTGCTGATATACTTCTAAATATGATGTATTGGAAAACGAGTAAGGGGAGCACTGTGTCGTCTAATCTTGGGGCCTCTGCCAATAGCAGTCTAACCAGCTCTTCAGGAAGTGTAGGCGAGGAGGTTTCTCTGAGACCTTTGCTACCTGCATAAGATATTTTGGGAGCTGTCCCTTTTGTGGTGGATGTTGTATTGACTACTTGTGCACATGGATGACTGTTTCCTCGAGAAATTACAACAGGTTGGTAATGAACACTTGATTTCGAAAGTTGGTAAGCTTATATGGTATGGCTATAGATGCTTAACGTAAATATTTGTAGGCATATTTTCAGAATACCAGGGAGTCAAAATGTTTTAACTTTTAATATTATATTTTGGTTCCTATTATGGTTTTAATTTAATTAGGAAAAACATTCCTCTTTCAAGCAAATAGACATGTAATTTCATGTCTTTCTTGAGCTAGATATTGGAGGTTTCTTTTGTTGCCATTTTTGAAATGGCTAACTTGCTTTTTCTAATGTTTCGTTTCATTTTCTATTTAAATTTTTCCAAGCATCTTCCTGAGGATGTTTTTGTTCTCCACTTCTCTTATGGGGAAGGTCATATAGTTTGAGTCTAGAGAAATCAGGGAATTCCCTCAAGAACTTTAGCATGTACTTGCGCTTGCCTTGAAATTCCACAGTAATGAAATCAGAAGTAAATGAAATTAGTTTCTCATCTCCATTGTAGCTCATTTAAGATAGGGAAGGAAATCTAGTGTTACTTTTGGTAGGGATGGTTTGACCAAGTTTTCCTACTGGTGCATCCCAAATCACAATTTCACTTCCATATGTTTCAGGAATTTAAAATCTCATTTTGGATTTAAATATTAAATCTTAATATGTTGGCATAGTGAGAAGAGAGCTTGGTCGTTCGGTATTTTTGTATTACCAGAAGGAGAAACAATAGATTTCTATGGTAAGGATTAGTTGATATTAGATAACAAGGATAAAATATGGAAGTGTTTTTTGACCTAGTCGAATTTCCCAATCAATTTTTGTCTTCAATTACAGGCCTCTGGCCTAGGTGCTTGGATAATTCTATTACAAGTTTTCTACCTAGATGCACTAAAAAGCCTCTATTTGGTTGATTATTTCCATTTTGTGCATTTAGTGGCTGTTATGCAGAATCTCTCAAGTTCTAACTTCTGACAGGCGATGACTGAGACTGTGGAGCACTTTTGCATTTAAGATGTCATCATTCGCATTTTAGTTAAATATGCATCAGGGTTTAGCCATCTTTCATTTGTATTGTTACATGTTTCTACTTTGTTTGTGTGTTGATTTGCGTGTCTACTTTTCCTGTTGATAAAATGCATCTTTTGAACTTTGGCATATGCCTTGTGAATGCTAAAATGGAATTCTACACGAAATTTTCATATATTGCCCACAAACCCATGACCATAAGTTGCTTTAACAAACAGTTTCCTTGATGGATAAGAAGAATACTATAGTCAGTGTTATAATAACATCGTCAAGTAACTTACGTTCATGGGTTTGTGAATGATTGAGAACACAAACTTTAAACTTATGTGCTTTTGCATTATAATTGCCTATAAAAATGGAGGTAAGGTGAAAAAAATTAAATGATAATGCTTCGTCACAAAAATTTATGAAGAGAATAGGCTTTTTGTAAAGTACTAAATGGCATTGTTGATACCTTTGAACATGCAGGCCTGAGAGACCTTGTAGATTTTCTTCCTGCTTCCCTTGCAGCAATTGTTAGCTACTTTACTGCAGAGGTTACTCATGGTGTTTGGAAACCTGCATCAATGAATGGAATATAATGGCCAAGTCCTGCAGCAAATCTTCAGAATATTGAAGCTGAGATAAAAGAGGTCTTGGATGCTACAGGTGTTCATGTACCAAGTCTCATGGGTATGCATTAGGGTTTAGCCATCTTTAAGTTGTATTGTTACATGTTTCTACTTTGTTTGTGTGTTGATATGTGTGTCTACTTTTCCTGTTGATGAAATGCATCTTTTGAACTTTGGCATATGCCTTGTGAATGCTAAACTGGAATTCTACATGAAATTTTCATATATTGCCCACAAACCCATGACCATAAGTTGCTTTAACAAACAGTTTCCTTGATGGATAAGAAGAATACTATAGTCAGTGTTATAATAACATCGTCAAGTAACTTACGTTCATGGGTTTGTGAATGATTGAGAACACAAACTTTAAACTTATGTGCTTTTGCATTCTAATTGCCTATAAAAATGGAGGTAAGGTGAAAAAAATTAAATGATAATGCTTCGTCACAAAAATTTATGAAGAGAATAGGCTTTTTGTAAAGTACTAAATGACATTGTTGATACCTTTGAACATGCACGCCTGAGAGACCTTGTAGATTTTCTTCCTGCTTCCCTTGCAGAAATTGTTAGCTACTTTACTACAGAGGTTACTCGTGGTCTTTGGAAACCTGCATCAATGAATGGAACAGAATGGCCAAGTCCTGTAGCAAATCTTCAGAATATTGAAGCTAAGATAAAAGAGGTCTTGGATGCTACAGGTGTTCATGTACCAAGTCTCATGGGTATGCATTAGGGTTTAGCCATCTTTAAGTTGTATTGTTACATCTTTCTACTTTGTTTGTGTGTTGATATGCGTGTCTACTTTTCCTGTTGATGAAATGCATATTTTGAACTTTGGCATATGCCTTGTGAATGCTAAACTGGAATTCTAAATGAAATTTTCATATATTGCCCGCAAACCCATGGCCATAAGTTGCTTTAACAAACAGTTTCCTTATGGATAAGAAGAATACTATAGTCAATGTTATCACAACATCGTCAAGTAACTTACGTTCATGGGTTTGTGAATATTTGAGAACACAAACTTTAAACTTATGAAGTTTTGCAAATGAAGGTAAGGTGAAAAAAATTAAACGATAATGCTTCATCACAAAAATTTATGAAGAGAATAGGATTTTTGTAAAGTACTAAATGGAATTGTTGATACCTTTGAACATGCAGGCCTGAGAGACCTTGTATATTTTCTTCTTGCTTCCCTTGCAGCAATTGTTAGCTACTTTACTACAGAGGTTACTCGTGGTGTTTGGAAACCTGCATTAATGAATGGAACAGACTGGCCAAGTCCTGCAGTAAATCTTCAGAATATTGAAGCTGAGATAAAAGATGTCTTGGCTGCTACAGGTGTTCATGTACCAAGTCTCATGGGTATGCATTAGGGTTTAGCCATCTTTCAGTTGTATTGTTAGATGTTTCTACTTTGTTTGTGTGTTGATATGCGTGTCTGCTTCTCCTGTTGATGAAATGCATCCTTTGAAATTTGGCATATGCCTTGTGAATGCTAAACTGGAATTCTACATGAAATTTTCATATATTGCCCGCAAACCCATGACCATAAGTTGCTTTAACAAACAGTTTCCTTGATGGATAAGAAGAATACTATAGTCAGTTTTATAATAACATCGTCAAGTAACTTACGTTCATGGGTTTGTGAATGATTGAGAACACAAACTTTAAACTTATGTGCTTTTGCATTCTAATTGCCTATAAAAATGGAGGTAAGGTGAAAAAAATTAAATCATAATGCTTCATCACAAAAATTTATGAAAAGAATAGGCTTTTTGTAAAGTATTAAATGGCATTGTTGATACCTTTGAACATGTAGGCCTGAGAGACCTTGTAGATTTTCTTCCTGATTCCCTTACAACAATTGTTAGCTACTTTACTGCAGAGGTTACTCGTGGTGTTTGGAAACCTGCATCAATGAATGGAACAGACTGGCCAAGTCTTGTAGGAAATTTTCAGAATATCGAAGCTAAGATAAAAGAGGTCTTGGCTGCTACAGATGTTCATGTACCAAGTCACATGGGTATGCCATTTTATATTTTCTACTTTGTGAAATCATTTCCTTTAACTGTGCTTAGGTTGTATATACTATAGCCTTTGAGCAGTGCTTTATAAATTTCTTGTGGATTTTCTTCAATGCCAATGTTTAGTATATGGAAATGCACCAGCAACTCTTCCTTTACCTTTAGTAGCACTTGTGAGCCTCACTATAACATTCAAGCTGGACAAAGCATCAGAGTTTCTTCATGGCGTTGCTGGACCAACATTGGAAAGTACCGCAGCTGGAAGACCATGGCCCAGTACACCCATTGTTGCAGTGCTCTGGGCTCAAAACGTACGCAGACGACATGATTAGATTGTGTTTTTTAGCTCACGCACTGTGTTCAAGAAAGATAAGCATGTTTTTGTTTAGCTTCTGAGGAGTTGTTTTGCTGCTGCTCTTGGTTCTTCAAACTCTTTGATGTCAAAGCTAACAGTTAATGGTGGGGTCGGAGAACTTCTTGGACATGGCTTCCATTCACATTTGGTTCCTGGTGGTATGTCTCTTGTGGCACCAGGCTTCCTTTATCTGTGAACTAACAGAGCAATCTATGACATAATGTTTATAACTAAAGAAATTCTATCACTTGTGGTTGAAGGAGCAAGAGGCTTGTCAACTATGGGAATGAATGAACATAATGTCCAAACTGGAAAATCTGCACATCGTTTAAAATCTCGCCAATTGTCACTGGCAACTGCCATGGCAAAAGTTAAGCAGGCATCTACATTGGGAGCTTCCTTACTGTGTGTCACCGGGGGATCTGGCTTGGTTAAAATGCTATATCAAGAAATGGGATCTCTCATTTGCCCACTGGTAGTACTTTATTAGCCAGTACCAACCACATTAGTGTTTTTGTTTCTAAAAGGTTGAATAGCTTCGAAACAACTGTCCTCCAGGATTCTCTCTCTTGCATGAGTTCCTCCACTTTGGTAGCATAACCTATTTTGACCCATGGAGCGCATTTCCTTGTTCCCTTGATCCTTGAACACTTTAAATTCTTGGATCCTTGATGATTGGGAAAGTCAATGTAATCGTCTCATTCCTCTGGCTCACCTTGTAAACTTAAGACTATCTGTTGTCAGCCATCCTCAAGACTAGGCATTTCTTTCCAATTGTGAGTCCTCCTCTCTATAATAGTATAGACCACTGAGCATGTAAACTATCTAGAAGAGCCTCTGAAATTTGAAATTTCCTTCAATCCTGATCCACGGGTCTTTTCCAATTCTGACTTTCCCTCAGCTCCCTCATTTATTTACCCACCAAGGGAAAAACTTTACCAAAGGCTTTCCTTGTAATGGAAGCATCTTGTGAGTGTTTTTTTTAAGCCAATATTCCATGGATGCATCTCTTAAGTGTTTGGATTTCATAACTTGACCTAAGTGTCCATCATTATAAAGTAATCTCTAAGGGCTTTTAGTTTCAAATTTTGAGCTAAAGTGTTTTACGTGTTTTAAACCCCATTCCCAACTGACTTGGAATTGGTTACCCTATTCCATTTATAACTAGTGGAATTTCTTGGCCCTCCCTCCTACGTGAAGGATGTTTAAACACTTCTTTCTAATTTGGTTAAGATTCCTTTTGGTTGCTGGGCTATAGACATCCAATACTCTTGTATGCTCTGTAGAATATATTAATGAAGGTTAATATACAAACCATAGGACAGTTACGGCCAAAATTTAAATGTCAATGATATGGTTTCAAGATGAAACCAAGGTATTTGACTTCTTGAAATAATTAATGGGAAATATGATTTTGGTCCGGTCTTTAAATTACTCTACCAATCAACTTTACATTTCTGAATACTTATTCATATTTATTACCATTCATGTAGTCTTGTAATAGAGGTCGAGAAGCCCCTTAAGCTTTTCCAGCTCCCTAACAGAACTATTGACTGAAAATCAATGTGTCGTCTACCAAAAGTAAATGGGTGATATGAACGAGTTTGCTGCTTTAATCCCCTATAATTCTATTATAGCATTTAATTAATTTAGAAAGTTTTCTTCATTGGGCTAAATTGTTTTAAAAAATATTTCACATTTAGCTTTTATGATTTTTTATTTTCTATGTCCTATTTTTCTAGCAGCAAAACTCAGAAGTTCTATGATGTTACAAATCCTTCACAACAACACTGGGGACTTTGTTTACCTCCACCAGTGGCAGAGATTTCCTTGCTTGGATCAAAGTAAATTTAGCAAATCACCGGCTCCTGTAAGTGACTTTAGGATTTTAGTATAATGTACTTCTGTCCAATTATCTTTAGCATTTGTTATTGATATCTGTGCAGACAAATTTTTCTATGCTTCCATATTAGATTATTTAATAGCTTCTGATTTAGTCTTAAATAATCATTAGTATAGAAGCTAATGTGTATTTTCTTTAGACAGCTTATGTTTTACTTCAGTGATTGTCTTCTAGATTCTTTATACATGGCTTCATTTTCAGCAACACTGGGGACTTTGTTTACTTCCACCAGTGGCAAAGGTTTCCTTGCTTGGATCAGCTTCTTCAAGTAAATTGAGCAAATCACTGGCTCCTGTAAGTGACTTTAGGATTTTAGTATATTGTACTTCCATCCAATTATCTTTAACATTTGTTATTGATATCTGTGCAGACAACTTTTTCTATGCTTCCATATTAGATTATTTAATAGCTTCTGATTCAGTCTTAAATAATCATTAGTATAGAAGCTAATGTGTATTTTATTTAGACAACTTATGTTTTACTTCAGTGATTGTCTTCTAGATTCTTTATACATGGCTTCATTTTCATTTCCTAATAATATATACCTATTCATATTTCCATGTAAAACTAAACACAGGAGGTAATGCTGAGACCTCCCTTGCCAGTGAAGCTATTGGAAGATTAATTGTATTTCCATCTAGTGCATCTTGGTATGAAATCCATTTCTTGTCATGGAATATTTGTTTAGTTTTCCAGCACCCCCCTGGATTGGTGTAGAGTAACATTACACATTAATTTTAGTGAACATAAGCTTCGATATGATTTAGGAGTTTGTGGTGGAATATTACATATCTTATTGAATATTGAGACATTAATGGTAGTTGCAGGGGCTCCCATGCTGCACAGGGAAAATCATTTAGTATGACGATCCCAGCTATTCAGGGTTCCTCTAATCCTAAAACAAGTTCATCTCATTCACTTTCAGTGTCTCCAACATTAAATCTCCCTGCCTTGGTGGTGGAAGCTGCGACATCAGGGTTGAGTTCTGATCATGGCAAGTTGTTGGTCAATAAGGGTGGGAAATCATCAACGTTTATATCTAAAAAATATATTGATGCCAAACCTAATGCAATGAGTGGAACAGATATAAAATTAAATTCACATGTAAATATCGCTGGGGAAGCTTTCCATGGAAAGAATGCCAGTTTAGTTTTGTAATAGTAATAATTATGTAGTTTGTAGATTGATATCTATCATAAATTTGTTTGAATATCATCATTTTCAAGCAATAACAACTTTTTAAAGGGTGTTAGCTCAATGGTAGAGCGCTTGCCTAATTATAGGTAGGAGTTTGGTGGTTTGATTCCTCCGTGCCCTATCATAAATTTGTGACTACAAAAACGACTAAATTCACATATATGCGACTATTAGTAGCTAATTTCCCGTATCTTAGTCGTATTTAGCTTAGTCATTAATATGTTAACATCTAGTAGTTTATTTAGTCATATATTTGGTCATTAATGGTTGCAATCAGTGACTAAATCAATGACTAAATCAGCGACTAAATCAAGGTCTAACTCAGTGACTAAATCAATGACTAAATCCATAACTAAATCAATGACTAAATCATTAACTATCAATGACTAAAACAATGACTAAATCATTGACCATCAATGACTAAATCATTGTCTATCAATGAATAAATCAATGACTACTAAGTCAAGCTATTAATGACTAGTGAAATACGACTAGCTATAAGATAGTGGAAATTTGCTACTATTAGTCACCGACTCAAAAATAGTCATTTATAGCATGATTTTAGTCATTTTTTTAGTCATTAATTTCTCATTTTCTACTAGTGAGAGAACCCATCAAAATTGTCAACTACCTTTCTTTTCTTATTCACCCAATCATTTATTACTGCCAGAAATTGGTTCAGTTGGTTATAGCATGGTATGGGAAAGGTATGGCAGCCCAAATTTGAATTGGAGAAGCCATCAGTTTTTGGAAAATGCATTTTGACTCCTTGGGTAAGAGAAAACCCAAAAACATCTTCCCATTCCAACATGCTTTCACGTTTTCATGTCTTCCTCACCATTTTCCTTCTCGTGGGCTCTGGGAGGAAGATGGAACTTCTTGTGTGTGCATTCATTCACATTTTTTGTTGTTTACCTCATTTTCCTCAGGCTAGAAAATCATTTTTGTAATTATCAGTGGCTGGGTTTCCTCCCCCACAATTTTGGTGCATTTTCCCATTGTTTCCCAAGCTGGAAATCATTTTTTGGTAATGCCAGTGAGTGGGAGAAGAGACCCACGATTTTTGGGTGTCTTTGACTCCGTTTTGGCCATGTTAGGGCCATGAACATATCTAGAAATATAATTGCTGCTAAAGGGTTATTTTTACCCATCTTGGTAATTTGTTTTGTTACCAAAATCGTTTTTCCTCAACCTAGAATTTTGTATTATGTTGTGTGTGCATATTTTTATTTGATCTTAACTGGTTGGAAGTGGAATTGGGTATGAATGAGCTTGATAAACCTAGTGTATGAAGGAACCTCATAAACAGATCTAGAGGGGTTGGTTTCCTTCTTTGCACATCCTGAATAATACTGGGATGGAAGGCATAGGCTAAGGGACTGTGTAGGAGAGAAGGGGATGATTCCTTGTGTTGGGTGTGTAGATGTTTATAATTCAAGCCACATCTAATGCAAGTGTCCATAGCTCTATGATTGATCTCACTAGCTTATCAATTCATCCTTCCACCTCCCTAGCAGCTTGATAACCCAACTCTGTTTGGATTGGTTGAATTTTGATATACCTTTGGCTATCTGTGAGCCTTCTAGGGTTTCCTTATTCCTTTCTATAATCATTTCCAACACGGGGGTGGAAGTTTTGTTTATAGATTAATGAGCACACTGTCCTATGGTTAGGTGGAACATTGCAGCGACATAGCTAGTTGCTGGAAAAGCTTCTTTCAAGATAAGTATTCATGTATACTTTATCTCTGCAATTGTATTTGTTGCTTAATGAAAAATGATGAATATGTCTAATGGGTTGAATGGATGAATTGATTCCGTTGTATAATTGCAATTGTTATGCATCTGTGTATGTTTTATTTCAATGCATTTGTATTTTACGTTCATGGGGCTAGATTTCCTAGATTAGCAGCACTATGGTCGTGTTCCCTCTCAGGTAGATGGGATGGTACGTGACATTATCACAAATATATCATTTACAAAACTAATAATTCTCATAATATCACAATTACCATATTCAAGTACTTCAGTAGAAATTTTCAAAACTTTTTACAAAGCACACTCTCGGCATATCAAGTTATCTAAATTATGGTTTACCATAAATGAAATTGATTAATCAAGGATAAAACCTTGCTAATATTTTATAATAATCAATTAATCATCTTGATTCTATATGTTACATGTTTCCATCGCACGGTTTATCTTCCAATTATCTCTTGATTCCCCATTTGGCAGTGTTTCTTGCAACCTTAAGTACCTACATACTTTACTCACAATTTCTTTCCAAAATTATTTGTATCATAATATCATAAAGCAAACAAAAAAATTCAATAGCAAGTTTCTATTTAGAATTTCCATAATCTCTTGATACAACAAACTAGTTTTTTTGCATAATATCACTACATTACCTTCATGACAAGTTAGTCATAGTTACACTTGCATATCCCTTTCACTAATGGGCACTTTATGAATAATGTATTCCTTTTTCTCTATAAGATTTTGTTGGTACTTATAACTTTACTTCACCGTGTTTTCCTCTCCAACATCCTTGACTCATTTTGTTGATACTAGGATTTTAACCTTACTAATAAAATTTTCAACAAGTGATACATAGACTTGCATGTTACCCATCAATCAGCATGTAAAATATCATAAACATTTCTTTACATAGGTATTCCAAGGAAATCAACTATTAGCATGGTAATGGCTTCTGATTTAGTCTTAAATAATCATTAGTATAGAAGCTAATGTGTATTTTCTTTAGATAGCTTATGTTTTACTTCAGTGATTGTCTTCTAGATTCTTTATACATGGCTTCATTTTCAGCAACACTGGGGACTTTGTTTACCTCCACCAGTGGCATGGGTTTCCTTGCTTGGATCAGCTTCTTCAAGTAAATTGAGCAAATCACTGGCTCCTGTAATTGACTTTAGGATTTTAGTATATTGTACTTCCGTCCAATTATCTTTAACATTTGTTATTGATATCTGTGCAGACAACCTTTTCTATGCTTCCATATTAGATTATTTAATAGCTTCTGATTCAGTCTTAAATAATCATTAGTATAGAAGCTAATGTGTATTTTCTTTAGACAACTTATGTTTTACTTCAGTGATTGTCTTCTAGATTCTTTATACATGGCTTCATTTTCATTTCCTAATAATATATACATGTTCATATTTCCATGTGAAACTAAACACAGGAGGTAATGCTGAGACCTCCCTTGCCAGTGAAGCTGTTGGAAGATTAATTGTATTTCCAGCTAGTGCATCTTGGTATGAAATCCATTTCTTGTCATGGAATATTTGTTTAGTTTTCCAGCACCCCCCTGGATTGGTGTAGAGTAACATTACACATTAATTTTAGTGAACATAAGCTTCGATATGATTTAGGAGTTTGTGGTGGAATATTACATATCTTATTGAATATTGAGACATTAATGGTAGTTGCAGGGGCTCCCATGCTGCATAGGGAAAATCATTTAGTATGACGATCCCAGCTATTCAGGGTTCCTCTAATCCTAAAACAAGTTCATCTCATTCACTTTCAGTGTCTCCAACATTAAATCTCCCTGCCTTGGTGGTGGAAGCTGCGACATCAGGGTTGAGTTCTAATCATGGCAAGTTGTTGGTCAATAAGGGTGGGAAATCATCAATGTTGATATCTAAAAAATATATTGATGCCAAACCTAATGCAATGAGTGGAATAGATATAAAATTAAATTCACATGTAAATATCGCTGGGGAAGCTTTCCATGGAAAGAATGCCAGTTTAGTTTTGTAATAGTAATAATTATGTAGTTTGTAGATTGATATCTATCATAAATTTGTTTGAATATCATCATTGTCAAGCAATAACAACTTTTTAAAGGGTGCTAGCTCAATGGTAGAGCACTTGCCTAATTATAGGTAGGAGTTTGGTGGTTTGATTCCTCCGTGCCCTATCATAAATTTGTGACTACAAAAACGACTAAATTCACATATATGCGACTATTAGTAGCTAATTTCCCGTATCTTAGTCGCATTTAGCTTATTCATTAATATGTTAACATATAGTAGTTTATTTAGTCGTATATTTGGTCATTAATGGTTGCAATCAGTGACTAAATCAATGACTAAATCAGCGACTAAATCAAGGTCTAACTCAGTGACTAAATCCATGACTAAATCATTAACTATCAATGAATAAAACAATGACTAAATCATTGACCATCAATGACTAAATCATTGTCTATCAATGAATAAATCAATGACTACTAAGTCAAGCTATTAATGACTAGTGAAATACGACTAGCTATAAGATAGTGGAAATTTGCTACTATTAGTCACTGACTCAAAAATAGTCATTTATAGCATGATTTTAGTCATTTTTTTAGTCATTAATTTCTCATTTTCTACTAGTGAGAGAACCCATCAAAATTGTCAACTACGTTTCTTTTCTTATTCACCCAATCATTTATTACTGCCAGAAATTGGTTCAGTTGGTTATAGCATGGTATGGGAAAGGTATGGCAGCCCAAATTTGAATTGGAGAAGCCATCAGTTTTTGGGAAATGCATTTTCACTCCTTGGGTAAGCGAAAACCCAAAAACATCTTCCCATTCCAACATGCTTTCACGTTTTCATGTCTTCCTCACCATTTTCCTTCACGTGGGCTCTCGGAGGAAGATGGAACTTCTTGTGTGTGCATTCATTCACATTTTTTGTTGTTTACCTCATTTTCCTCAGGCTAGAAAATCATTTTTGTAATTATCAGTGGCTGGGTTTCCTCCCCCACAATTTTGGTGCATTTTCCCATTGTTTTCCAAGCTGGAAATCATTTTTTGGTAATGCCAGTGAGTGGGAGAAGAGACCCACGATTTTTGGGTGTCTTTGACTCCGTTTTGGCCATGTTAGGGCCATGAACATATCTAGAAATATAATTGCTGCTAAAGGGTTATTTTTACCCATCTTGGTAATTTGTTTTGTTACCAAAATCGTTTTTCCTCAACCTAGAATTTTGTATTATGTTGTGTGTGCATATTTTTATTTGATCTAAACTGGTTGGAAGTGGAATTGGGTCTGAATGAGCTTGATAAACCTAGTGTATGAAGGAACCTCATAAACAGATCTAGAGGGGTTGGTTTCCTTCTTTGCACATCCTGAATAATACTGGGATGGAAGGCATAGGCTAAGGGACTGTGTAGGAGAGAAGGGGATGATTCCCTGTGTTGGGTGTGTAGATGTTTATAATTCAAGCCACATCTACTGCAAGTGTCCATAGCTCTATGATTGATCTCACTATCTTATCAATTCATCCTTCCACCTCCCTAGCAGCTTGATAACCCAACTCTGTTTGGATTGGTTGAATTTTGATATACCTTTGGCTATCTGTGAGCCTTCTAGGGTTTCCTTATTCCTTGCTATAATCATTTCCAACACGGGGGTGGAAGTTTTGTTGATAGATTAATGAGCACACTGTCCTATGGTTAGGTGGAACGTTGCAGCGACATAGCTAGTTGTGGGAAAAGCTTCTTTCAAGATAAGTATTCGTGTATACTTTATCTCTGCAATTGTATTTGTTGCTTAATGAAAAATGATGAATATGTATAATGGGTTGAATGGATGAATTGATTCCGTTGTATAATTGCAATTGTTATGCATCTGTGTATGTTTTATTTCAATGCATTTGTATTTTACGTTCATGGGGCTAGATTGCCTAGATTAGCAGCACTATGGTCGTGTTCCCTCTCAGGTAGATGGGATGGTACGTGACATTATCACAAATATATCATTTACAAAACTAATAATTCTCATAATATCACAATTACCATATTCAAGTACTTCAGTAGAAATTTTCAAAACTTTTTACAAAGCACACTCTCGGCATATCAAGTTATCTAAATTATGGTTTACCATAAATGAAATTGATTAATCAAGGATAAAACCTTGCTAATATTTTATAATAATCAATTAATCATCTTGATTCTATATGTTACATGTTTCCATCGCACGGTTTATCTTCCAATTATCTCTTGATTCCCCATTTGGCAGTGTTTCTTGCAACCTTAAGTACCTACATACTTTACTCACAATTTCTTTCCAAAATTATTTGTATCATAATATCATAAAGCAAACAAAAAAATTGAATAGCAAGTTTCTATTTAGAATTTCCATAATCTCTTGATACAACAAACTAGTTTTTTTGCATAATATCACTACATTACCTTCATGACAAGTTAGTGATAGTTACACTTGCATATCCCTTTCACTAATGGGCACTTTATGAATAATGTATTCCTTTTTCTCTATAAGATTTTGTTGGTACTTATAAATTTACTTCACCGTGTTTTCCTCTCCAACATCCTTGACTCATTTTGTTGATACTAGGATTTTAACCTTACTAATAAAATTTTCAACAAGTGATACATAGACTTGCATGTTACCCATCAATCAGCATGTAAAATATCATAAACATTTCTTTACATAGGTATTCCAAGGAAATCATCTATTAGCATGGTAATGGCTTCTTTTTCTAATTCTCAAATCCTAAACCTAACAAAATCAAACATATCGCATTGTCTATTTCAAACAACACTTCACTCTTCAATCTTATTTTTTTCATTTTAGTTTATGCAACTAGATTAATGATTTCAAGCACATGAGTCTAAGTGAACTAGTTCATGTATTTTAATGATCATAATTGTAAATCAATATCATTTCAAAAACATGCATTCCAATAAGTAATCATAAAATTGTGTATTTTCACAAATCAATTCTTCGTAAATTTCACACATACCTCTCTGCAGGCGAGTCCATTAGGTCCGAGTGTTGTAAACCTATACCATTTGTAACATACCCAAACTCCACTTTACATTTTTGGGAGATCGAGTAAATTTTTGTAACTCTAACTTAAACTAAACAACTCAAAACGTTAGTGCTTCTTAAGATTTTCTTAACACTAGATACACAATCTTATATATATAATTTCCATTTTAATGTATCTAGTTCTATGGAAGGAAACATACATACACATAGCCTCATATAAAAAATAACTCACAACATATATTGATTGTTTATTCCACTTATAACCATATACTTCTTATACAAACCGAGTCATTAATAATAACCTTTCAACTTTGATAAACCCAACTATACATTGTTGGATTTGGCATCAATGCTATAATTCTAACTTTAAAATATACTTGATCAATAACTTATTGGCTCGTCACATACATACAGCGCTTACCATCTATTATCCATTATTCACAAATGATATTTATATATTACTGATTTTGTTTCATTTGTACATTAACATTCATTTCGTCTTGTGTACATAATCTTATTATAAATCTAGTTAACATAGTCCATAATCCAATCCTCATTTACCAATAAAGATAATATGTATTAATTTAACCACATAGAGTTAAGGAGAATTGACCTCAATCAATTAGATAATTAAGACACAATGCAAGAGAGAGAGACCAATATACGTGGTTCACCCCTAACCAAGGGCTGTCTACCAAAATTGTTAATATTTCTATTAATTATTAAATAAAAAGTTACAATTCCACATTGCAACTAGTGCAATTCATATTCCTTATCCTCAAATTTCTCTCATAGAGAATAATATTTGTAATGAACCCAATCTAGTCTTTACCTTTTTAGATGTAGGGTAAAAATTTTACATGCTCTAATCATAAATATTAGTCCCAATGATGATATAAAGATATAATCCAAGTGTAATTATAATATTAACCACTCATACAAATAACTGTTGTGCCCTTCCACAATATTCTCAATTACAAATCCACATGTTTGATTTAAAGATTAAATATTTTAATTCTCAATCTTGTATCCTTCCCTATCAGGCCTAAATAAATAATTTACATAATATAATATCTTTAATTCTCTTATGGTTCAAAATTCAAAGAGCCTTCAGTAAACATAAAAACTCATTTATACAGTGAGTAAGCAAGAGTTATTTATATGTATAAAGCAAGGATATGTTAGCTCTTTCGCATGTAACCAATTCTCTTTTGCATCGTTCAAGGAGGAGGATATGTATGGAAATTAGAGCACGGCTCTCCATCTAGATGCCATTCCACGCTTAACAAACAACATATCTAGAAAGTTCAAAGTGATAGCTCTCTACTGATAACCTAAGACGGATAAATAATAATATAAATGGAATAAAAAAAATCCTTGGATCTAAACGCTGAGAGATCGATTCGAAGTTCAATAAATGTAGACGTAAGTAATAGAAGCACTAGCTTCCTTCAATGTTCACCTTGGATAAATATACATTTTATACAGCGCTAAATGGATACTAAGATTTGATATGCATAATATTCACAAATATTAATTACGTTGTTTCCCATACCAAACTCTGCAACCATGCACATATATAAATAAAGTAGAGCTAACTCTTCACCCCACGAATCCAAACTTCATTATCAATAAATTTTATGTATATCAAAAGTTATATTTTGGTTCACCAATAGATGACTTGACATTTGATCACAGCACCGAGAGATCAATTGGATATAATTTACAGGCTCTAAAATAAAAGGATTGAATAATTATTCTCTAAAAGAAGGCTCGGTTCCTTTTACAAAGAAAAATTTTACACACATGACGAGTGGCTCGGCTCCTTTTCTAGGAACTTCTCCTCTATCTAATCAACCATAAATCTTACAGGTCATAAGCAACAGCAACGGAAAAGGATCTTGCGTCTTGTTCTTTACTGTATGAATTTCATGTGAATCCAGGATCTCCTCTCTTCCATTGCTTCCTCGCTGTCAAGAAGAAAGAAATAGTGCAGACATTGCCCAGCCATCCTTTTCTTCTCGTGGAGAGTAAAT